>OMNV01001246.1:9100-49635 GCA_900303265.1 Brotula barbata | reverse complement strand
CTATTTGATTTTGATTAAAGCACGAGAAGCACGCTTTATTGAAAATGTTTTTCTGGCATGATTCAGACTAAATAACACAGAGTAACATTTTGAAGGACTCTACAGAGGGAACGAGCCTCAGAGATGAATCTTTTTTATTGGCTTCATGGGCTGGGCTGTTTGAAGATATATAGCAAATTCTACATAAGTCAAGCTAACAGTGTCATTTTAATACAAGTACAAGACTCTGAGATAATTACACTGTGAGTGAGTCAAAAAGAAAGATGGAGTTTGTAAATAAAATTTGCTGAATGAATAATTCATTTCACTGCCAGAGAGGATTATGGTTCTACACATGCAGATTTCCTCTAACACTTTTCCTCGGGCAAAATTATGTGCACCTACATACCCAACATTCTTGAAATACACACACACACGGGCACACACACATGTTGAAGCCTAAGCACTGGCGACACAGTCATTCATTAATTTGAAGGCTGCACATATATTCTCATGCTCATATTTTTGAGACAGGTTTCAGTTGAAAATGTGGTTTTCAGAGACCAGAGAAAATCCTGATTTTTATTCAGGAAATAAACTGTTGCCAAATTTTGTTCTAATTTAAAGATGTTCTTTGATATCTAAGCAAATTATGAATTTAAATCAAACCGTTACAAACTGGTACTGCACCAAAAATAAAATTGATGAATCAGTCGATCCTGAGAAAATGAGGAAACAATTCAGATAGTCGTTTAATGGTTTTCACCATTCAGGAAGTAAAAGTGAAGTAAAAAAATTGAGTTTGTCACAGAGCGATTTGAAGATGTCTGCTATGACTCTGGCTTGTCATGGGCTTTTATCAGTACCCCTTTCCATTTAATACTCCAAATATTTCCCTGATTAAAAAGAATCTACACTTTTGTCAATAATAATTATTACATGCCATTTTGTTTTTATATTAGATTGCGGAAACAAACTCTAGCACTGCAAATATTGGTCAATTTTCAACCATAAACTTGATGTTATTTTCAAAAGTCAAAAGTTTTCTAATATACTCATATGATGTTACTCAAATGTATTTATAAGTAATGTTGGAATCTGGATCGATGAGATACTGATCATTCTAACTGAAAACTGCTTCCCTTTCACATACTGAGAAATATTTAAGTTGCGTTCTTCTCCGTTTTGGATTATTGAGATAATCTATGATCAAGCCATCCTCACCACATTGATACCATGAGACACAATCCACTCTGCACTCACTGTCACTCTTTAAATTGGCTGCTCATCTTAAGCAGAAAGACATCACATGACTTTAAAACTTAACTAAGACTACATTACATCCCCTTTTCCCTGCAACGCTAACAGGAAAGGGTACGCAATCAGATTAGATTTACTGTACCCTCTATATTCCAACAATCTGGCAGAGCGGCCTTCAGTTTCTATGCTTTATGTGGAACAAACAATGAGTTGCCTTCAATTTGAGCTCACAGAAACATTTCAAAAGCCAGATTTCAGTGCTTGCTAATTTTTATTGTAATTGTTTTAGCGTTTTTGTAATTTGATATTTATTATGATTGCTCTCATTTTTTTCAATTGTCTGTTTTCTTCCTGTTGTGTAACTAGATCCCATTGTTAATGGGAATTGTTCCTCAGTGGTCCCACCTACGTTGGCCTTAAAAGCTCAGCGCACTGCAACTTAATAAAACTCGTGCAAATAGACATAACACAAGAAAATCTTCAAAATATATATTATTATCTTATCACTAATTTGGCAACACATGCGCTGCAAATTCCCGCAACACGTGAAAAAACAGAATCACGCCACAAGTAGCACAGATGACAACGGAAGTGTTTCCAGGGGACACGGAAAAAAATGATGAACCGTTTAGGACGTACTTGTAGTTTAAAGTGTCTTGAAGTTGCTACGCGATTTGGATTATTATTGATACTTTGAAACTTTGTAAACGGAGATACAGCTTTATACCTTAATTTAACCTCATCTTAACCTAAAAAACAAAAACACAACGTATATGACTTGTAAACCTTTAAAACACCGCCGTAAAATTGGTTCAGATCGGGTAAGAACAGCTAGTCGTCGGCGGTGTTGGAAAATAAGTGTCCCCTGGAAACGCTTCCGTTGTCATCTGTGCTACTTGTGGCGTGATTTTGTCTTTTCACGTGTTGCGGGAATTTGCAGCGCATGTTAAGTATAAAAAAAGAACAACAATGGTCAACAGTTAACAGTGGAAGGAGTCATGTAGACACAGTGGTTTGACTGAGTTACGCCTTGAATTGATTGTGCACAGAGTGGCATCCACCTGTGGCCAACAACAAATCCATGTCCACAGCTGTCTCTGACTCTGTCCCTCTGTCCTCCCCACAGACTGAGGAAGAGGAGAGCGCCGAGCGGGACGGCAAACTGATGATCATGAGTGGCTAGGTGAGAAAGAAAGAGAAAGAAAGGGAAGGAAGGAGCGGAAGAAAGCCACCGAGGGGCGGGCAGGAGACGAATACGCACACACTGCACGTCTCCTCATCTCCACGGCAACTGTGTTCACACACTCACAGACTTCTGGGAGGAGACCTGAGGAGCTGTATCACCAGCGTGAGAGGAAGCGGGCAAGAAAGTGGATCGAAAGAGACGAATGAAAGAACAGCCCCTCTCTCTTTCCATCCATCATCTTTTAGTTTTAGTTCACACGCAGCGGTGACATTTTGAATTGAGCTTTTATTAGTTTAAAAATCTCCAAAGCACATTTCTGCTTCTTGCTAGATTAGCCTTTGTGGTGAAATCACAGGGATTCACATAATCACTGCACATCGATTTGCATAATAAGTCTTTATTGCAAATTGAAGTCAAAACAGCTGTATATATTGTACAGATTTTATTACACGCCTTAGTCATCCTCCCACCAGCTCCCCACACTGATACACCCCAGTACCTCACATCATCCTCACCCTCAGTCGCTCCAAGACTCTCATCCCTCGCCCTGCAAGACCCCCTTCAGTCCTCTGCGCCTGACTTCATCTGTCGACCATCCCTTCATCCGAGGCTATGAGAGGAGGAGTTGTATCCCAGATCACTCCATCATGCCAGTTCTGAAGAGTAGAGAGGAGATCTGGGCTGGCAATGTTCAAGGTAGGCCAGACGTTTGTGTCATTTGTTTTTACCGTGAAACCCTCACTGAACTGGCCTCAAATCCACTCAGACTGAGGTGAATTTGATTTAAACCTCTATTATTATAATCTAATTTCCCGTTTCTAAATGTGCTTTTGTTGGCCATTAATATCCAACAATTGTGTGTTCTTCTTCATTGTCCATGTATTCAGCCCTGTAATTGTCCTCAATCATAATAATTCCAAAATATGTTGCACATGAAAAGTGGTAGAAGTATCAAACCCAAACAGATGTTATACTCTGGATACATTATTGTGTGATTTGTGATGACACTTGGATCTGCTTCATGATTTGTTTCTGTCAAATAAGGGAATCATCGGGCTTTATTTTTCATCCAATATAGAAGGTAAGCATCCGTTCAATTGGCTGTACAATTTTGTGACAATGTAAATGTTCGGTGCTTCAGAATAATTGGCTGAAAAAAGAAAATTGCAGACAATTTCTGTGCTGTTTATGGCATTAATTTGCAGCTTTGCTGTCATATTGAAAATACAATTTCCTGTCAGATTTTTTTTAATATGTTGTTTGAAGAATGAAGCTCTTTACACACACATATGCACACATGTACACATATGAAAGTGTGTGTCAGTGTGAAATTACATGAAAAAAACTCTTGTGCAACATGGACTTGTGGTTTGTTTTGACTTAAAGTACACGAGAAAAAACTATTCACGGTGAAAAATATAGAAGGACAAAATGTCTTTTTTTGTGGTGTCTGGTGTGGGGATAGGGGATGAGGAGATATTGAGACATTCAGTTTGCTCATCAAAAGGTAGCAGTTGTGTTGCTTCACGCAAGAAAACAGGTCTAGACAGTCGAAGCGTCCAAAGCTGGAGAGGAGAAGATGGAGCCAATTTACTGCAGAGCTTCTGCACTCCTTATTGCTGCTTGTTAGTTATTGTTTATAAAAGGAGAGCGTATACATTATATAAAAAGACGAAGGAAAACTGGCAGTCATGGTAGAAGGTTGGTGGTGGAGAAGATAATGTCGAGAAGAAGGGCAAGATGAGGGATAAAGTAGAAATCAATGAAACAAAGAAATACATGAAAGTCTTATGAAATGAAACATCATGAGCTTTTCATGGCACTATTTGACCTAGTGTAGTACTGTACCAGCCATATTTAGAGCTCATCTTCTTCTTCTTATTTACTGAGTTATTCATGTATAATTTGAGAGTTGAACTCGGTTCAGATACATAGGTACATTTGATTCTTCAAGTATAGAATGACCGGTATGCAGAGCAATCGTTTTTGGGTTTTTTTTTAAGTGAAATGTTGTGAAGGTGTCCAGCATTGATCTATGATCTATTTGGCTGCAGTCAAACCTGCTTGCCAGATTTTATGTGATTTCCCAGGAATGGCGGGTTAGTTCAGAGGCATCATGGAGCAGATGAGGAGCAGGGTCCACTGGGAAGTTTACATTTATTACTTGTGAATTTGAGTCAGTGGAGCCCAGTGTTCCATTATGATATGTGACAGAATTATAGTCGATGTATTGGTAGTTAGGGTTTTCCCTAGAGATATTACACCATATTGCATCCCAGTCTAATTTTTTCCCTACTCCAGACATTTCTGTCTCCCATGCCACCAAGCCTACAGTCGGATACATTTTTGGCATTGGAGTAATTCATTTATTGATGTGTTTTATGTTTTTATCTAATCCAAAAATGTTCCATCTAACGTTTGTCAGTATTTCCTTTTATTTTTTAAATATAATTTTCTTTCTTTATTTTATACTGTATGATTTCCTCTATTTAATTTATTATTGTTGTATTTATCTTCATCTTATATATTGCAGTTATCACAACATGCCAAGTGATACATGATTTTATTGTATTTATTTTCCTTTTTTTAGTGCACTGCTTAGTGACCTCCTTTCAAACGTCTCTCAAAATCACGGCAAGTTGCAATTTGCGTAGGAATGTGTTCTATGTACAAAAAATTGGCTCGATTGATTTGATTGATTTATGTTGCGGCTCCAAGTCTGCGTCTCTTGTTGGTGTCACAGATTGGAATCGTCATATACTTTATTTTTGGATTAGCTGAGCTTATTTTTTATTTGCATTTATCGTCTTGCAGGTTCTGATTTAGCCACATGTGCTTATTTTGAAGTGCATCCTCTTTGAATTGTGACGTAGACCAAAGGTATGTGACAGCTGGTAATGTCCGTCCTCCTCTTCTGTTTCTTCTTCCTTTACATCAGCTTCAACGTTGATCAGATATACTCTGTGCTCACATATGTTACACAGACACCCACACTGCCCTCAGAATTTATCTTCATCTTCACAATATTTCACTCAGGAACTCCAAATCCACCCTGAGTCATAACAATAGCGCACTGGCTGGCAGTTTTCGTGTTTCTGGGGCATATTTTTAACCCTACAAAACCGAGACTGAAAACAGGTGTGGCTTTTTTCAAAAATATTTTTTTTAGTGATTCTAACACATAACTGGCAGCTTTTTAGCATTTTCTCAGTGCATATGCCAAAGTCGCCACAAAAGTGTAACGTTTAATATGAACTTTGTCCTCAAACCACAGAAAACTCTTTAGGACGTATTGGACATATCTAGAGAAAATGTGTTCAAACTCATCTGCCCTTTTCTAGAAGCTAGATTTTTTGCTACAGAACTGTAAAAACAAAATGTGAGCCTTTATATAACAGAGAAATGAAAGGGTTAAGGAGCGTCAGGCAGAAACAGACACAGACAGACAAAGATCCAGGCCCCGGCAGTAAATCCAGTGGATGAAGGTGGAAGCTTTGTAGACAGATGTAGTTCAGAGAGAGAGAACAATAAGGCCTTGGAGGGCCTTTGGCCGTGACGCTGCAGGGGTGAGACCTGGCTTTGGGAGCGTGGATCGGGCGTAGAGGGCTACTGGATCAATTGTTGTCTGCTTTGATCAGCACTCTGCAAAGAGCATGATAGCAGTGATGTGTCGAAAATACGAACGTCAACAGGTTGAGTCACTTGGAAATGAGCATCATGTGGACATCTTTACAAATATTGATAGTCGTTGAAGGATTACATGTGCCGTGTTGATTGTTTACTAAATGGGCGAGAGAGCGAGGAGAGGACACACAGACAGTGTAATAGTTGTGCGGGCAGCACGGTGGCGCAGTGGTTAGCACTGTTGCCTCAGAGCATGAACATTGTGGGTTTCGTGCATACATGGAACTCAGTAGGTTTCATGACTGTTTTACTGTGTGACTGTTTGAATGTGATGTACATAAAAAAATGGTAGTGTAGCAGGGTTCCTTGACCAGGTACAGGACAGACGCCATGACAATTGTGCGTTCAATTTTATCAGAAAGTCCTCTCGACACCAGTAGGTGGCGGTAATGCATCCAAAAGCTGCTTTGCCAACTGTTAACCAACAAAGTAGAAGAAGAATAAGGCGGAACTTGACCCTGATTAGCTTTCCTGTTATCTGGTCATGAACGTATGAATATATGACCACTGCATTGATTGGCTGAATAATTTCTTACCTTGTCCTGATGGACAAAAACACACTGATCCCAGCATCTGTCCTCTTTCTCGACTTTCACAGGCATCTCAAGTGTATTTTTTGAACTCACAACCACCATGTAGTTTAAAAAATAATTTACACACTATACCATTCCATCTTTTGACAGAGACAACAAATGACTCCAGATGTCTGGTCTATCTGTTTTTCTGTTCCCTGTCATGTGTGACTGAGGAAGAGCTCAGAATAGAAAAAGGCAGCCCAGTGCTGTGATGCTGCTCAGACTCTTGGTGTGCCAGTCTGTTACTGAAACCAGAACATATTCATCCAGTCTTGTATTAATATGGACAGAATATATATATATACAGAATAGGCAGGACTACATTTTTAGGATCACTTTAAAAGGTAATATTTCTATGATGGATTTTAGTTGGGTTTTTTTTTTTAATCATCTACATTTTTTTGTCTTTTCTACATGATGTACTCAATTAAGAATAGGTTAGTAAAGTGAAAAAACCCATTAAATTTATCCAAAGTCATTTAAATACTCTCAGACTGTTGACCTTATAGTATACTCCGTTACCAATACATTCAGCAGCTTGAAAGGGGTTAAAACAAGAACAATTGTTGCCAAAAAGAGTCCGTAGCCAAAGATCCCTCTTTCACCCCAGATAATCAGTCTTAATAATGACATGATCAGAGTATCTGGGCTGGCACATGCAGAAATTTCATCAGAAAGTGTCACTTTTCATGTTGTGCCAAAGGGGGGGCCTTTTGAAGCCTGCCCGCTGATAGACAAGGAGCGACTCACAGGGGTTTGTTTTTCTGCTTGGAGGAGACAGATAGCAGAACAAAAGATCTGGGGCTGAGAAAAGGGTAGAGGTGTGGAGATGAGAGGAAGTGATGGAGGGTTTGATAGCTGAATGGGGTTGAGTAATATTTGATGATACTCTCGTCAAAGAAACACAACAGACAGGACTCGCAAGGAATGGTGCTGTGAAAATGGCTTCGCTGGGAGGGAATGACGCCATGTTCATAATTACGCGTGGTGTAGGAAAACACACTGCAAATACAAATGATTCTGAAGAGGAAACTGTTGTTGTGTTTTGGAACTTCAAGCCAGACAGTCAAATCCCAACATTCAGTGTTTACCTTCGTCCTTTGACATCTGTGCTGCTTTTTCCTGCCCACACTTGACAGAGGAAGGAGCACTTAAACTTGCTGTCGCTTCACCTCACATCATGTGGGTTGACAATATCTCATAACTGAGATTTCTACGACCCCCTGTCCTGTCATTGGCTGGGACTTTCCCCGTGCTCCTCTGAAAAAAAAAAAGCGATATTTTCATCTGCCCTGATTTGTCTGAAGAAACATGCTCGGCGAGGTGACACAGAGGAGCAAGGTGAAAAGCCACACGGATGAAAGCAACACGGGCTATTTTCTGAAAAACAATGTTGGAAACCTCAAACTGATTCCTACAGCCCGCATCCACTGGGTGAATATCTTTGAGATTGGAGATGAATCTGACATTTGAGATGAGCCGATTACAAACCACGTGTCTGTATTGAAAGACCTTTTCTGACATTTTACAAAATTTTCTGGACCATTGGCAGCCAGTTGGTGCTGTCCAATGGTAGGGGACACAATGAAATTGTTGAGCACCATTAATGCTGAAAGACAGTCATAACCTTTGCAAGCAATCAATACACAGATTATATGTCCGTACTGTAAATTAGGCAAAATGTTATTTTTGTCCACAACCATGGACAGTATTGGATTCTTTTTTGTGTAAAGCCTCTCATTGAAGAAATCCATGCCGACGTGTTTTACTTCAACTCAGATGTTTTCATGCCTGAATGAATTGATTTACATCCACACAATCTAGGTCTGTTACTTGGGCTGTGCATGATTTTATTTTCACTAATTTTAATCGGATTATGGTCGATACACGGCATCAAAAAAAAAAAAAAATCAATTTCTTGGCATAACTCAATTAATTGCCTTTTTCTTGTCTGCCATAAATGTTGAAAATATTTCAACATTGTTTTATGCTACTTACAGTGGCTACACGTTGCTGTAGGTCCAAGCATTCAAGGCCTATTTGATAATGTACAACAATGTCCATGTGGATCAGCATCTGGATCTGGGCTAATAGTCCATCAAAGGATACATGTGTCTTTCCTCATGGACATTGGTGTCTGGAGCCAGCTTCACTTCTTGACACTTTTTTGTCTTGCTTAAGCAGGTGGTAGGGACTTCATTTGCGAGACTGCTTCAACTGTCAATGAATCTGTCTTCATTTGACCCTCAAAGGGAGGGCAGCTTGTCTATTAATTGGCCATGGCTGAGACGGAGACTGGCAGTGGGTTTACGGAGGGGACAGCTACAGGGGTGAAGAAGACATTGCCCCTCACATATGCAGATGCAAATATGAAGGGACAAGTCGTGCTCAGTGGGGTAAGAAGTTCATTTGTCAGTGGCTTTGTTGTAATGAAGCAGGGGAAGAAGTGATTAGTGAGACAGAACCAAAGATGAAAGGCAGAACTAACCTCTCCGGGGGGTAAATTGGACAATGAGAGGGAAAGGAGAGGATATGATAGCTGGTAAATGGCAGCCGTTTTTATGGGCTGTACTTGTGTGTTTAAGGCCTAAGTAGTGGAGAGTGTGGAAGATTATCTTACTGCCATTTCTCATGTGGAAAACAAAAACGTTCCCGGGACATCTCGAATGAAATTTGTCACTGTAGTTGTTTTTTCTTTAATACAAAACACATAAGGAATTTTTGTAAGAATGAAGTGTTGTTGTCTCAGACTATGAGAAGAATTATTACAGAATCAGGGCATCCGCAGGCATTTAAATGAAGGATCCAAATCAGCGAGCGCAGCACGATTCAGCCCACATGTATTGTATGATATTAAAAGGTTGTGATTATCATAAATAAGATGGTCTGCGATGTCTGTGCAGTGCTCATAATGTGAGAGGCTCGATGTGTGGGGAACCAGGAGTGTCTTGAGTGTAGCCTCGTACCATACCGTAAGACCAGCCCTGATTAAGAACTCTGTGTGCATTAAATCAATTTTATTCAGTGAAGTCTGCTTAACGTTCATAAATGTGAAGTGAAAATCACTTCTGCTGCACCTTTATAAAAATGGAGTAAAAACACTAAATGCTGAAATACACACAAAAAAACCCACTGAAAATGAAATTGCTTCAACATTTAAACATTACAAAAATGTTGGCAATTCTTGTCACATTCACAATTTTCACTTACATTTCTTTATACATTGATTTTCTTTCTGTCTCTAACTCTTTTGACCACATCTTTGTAGACTTGAGATTCTGGTGCAAATTCGGGTTTCAAGTGTTCTTTTCATATTTATTTTCCTACAGTGTTAGTTCATTTCTGTGTATATCATTCTTCCCACACATGACTCTTATTGTACCCCTGATGAATCTCTTTGAATTTCATCTCCCAAGGTTTCTTCCTTGGTTTCCTTTCATGTTACGTTTTTGTTTTGTTTTTTTGGGGGAGGGGTTGTTTGTCTTTGAGCTCGGTTGGAACGTCTTGTCGTGTGGGCCTGCGAAGACCTTTGAGACTTTGTCTGTGATTGTGGCTGTGGGATTGGTTTTGGGTGTTTGTTTGTGTTTGTTTACTTGTATTTGTGTGCTTGGCACATTGTGGCAGTTGATGAACCAATCAGGCAAGAATCTATTTAGGTTTGTGTCACGAAGACTTCAGGGCGGCACGGTGGATGCACGCTGAAGAAGGGACTTGGTTTGTTCTTCTATTGTGTTAACACAATTTATTTTCTTTTTCAGTTCCCTCAGTTAAGAAATGAAATAAGTGTGCGTCCTTGCCCCGTGGACATGTCTGCATCTCTGTGGCTGAAGTGGAAAGGATGTTGTTGCCTTGATATAGGGCTATACAAATAAACTTGACTTAAATAAGAAGAAGACTCAACCGTACAAATTTATGGGACAGTGATAGCAGTGCTCTTTCTTTAATATTTACTGTCAGTGGATAACTGCTTAATTTTGGCTCACAGATATCCAAGAATACATACCTTTAAAATAAGGGACAGAAAATGTCCCTTGCTTCCCTAAGGTTCCACCCTGCAGGTCTGCCTCTGCGTTGCTGCTACATCTATAGATGAGCTGAATTCCGCAGAGGGTTTGTTATTAGGCAAGGCAGTCACAGGTGTGTCAGAGGATATCAAAGGTGCAGCGTTTGAGGCCTCACGTGATTAGAGGACTTACAAGTGACGGACTGAATAGTTAAACGTTTGTAGTATCAAAGCTTGTAAAGTAAAAGAGCAGGATACCCAGGAGTACAAGGCCAAAACACTGAGGACGAACCGAGGCGAGACAAAGTTAAGCTCACATTGAGGTAAACTAAAACACAAGCAAATACAATAAAACAAAGTAAAATAAGACACAACAGTAAAAAGAGATAAGGGCAATAAAAACGTGGAAAACGCGTCAATGAAAGAAAATAGAAGTAAATGAAAAAGGAACAAGAATGTAGGGACGACATTGGATGATGTCATCTAGTGTAAATATTAAAAGACAGCATCACATAAAAGCAAGTCTACAAAAATACAAACAAAAGTATGCAAAGGACGGCTACTATAATGGAGTTTTAGGATCTTTTTAAAAATCATAAATCTTGACCTGCAGAGATTTTTCATGCCTTTTCTATGTGGCGCACTCAATTATTAATGGGTCACTATGGGAAAAGTCTATTAAATTGATTAAAAATCCTTTAAATAATACCTCAGTGATGACCTTAACTCAAATAGCAATTAATTTGCCGGGGTTTTAAAATGGATTCCACTGGTGACCACATTCAACACAGAATGTATCACAACCTCTGAAGCTCCAGCTGAAGTCGCATATTTACGGTTTTTATTGGGAAAATTTGGACCTTAGTGAGCACACTGATGTACAGTGAAGATGCAGCTCATACTGCAGTAGCTGTGGGAGATGTTTTTTATTTTATGGATGTTTTTGTATTAGAAAGCCTAGGAAGACATTTAGGATGTTGTTTGTGTGAAGTTTCAACAAGCATGATGGCTTTAAGTAGCTGTTGAAAATGTTATCTGGGATTGTCTGCATTTGTCAATTGCAAAGTATTGGGATCCTTTCGAAGCATGATTTGATGTTTTGTCACCTCTTTTCCGCATAAAGATAGATTTGATAATGAAATGTAAACTGAAACATTACATACCTGGCTTCACATCTGGTTAGACATGTCCACAAAGTACTGTACCAATAGTGTTCATCTAGTCACCATGTACCAAATCCACAGTTGTTGCCGTCTCATACCTGGTTTAAAGAGTGACTACACATAATTGGGTCAGTGAGTTTTTAAAGTCAAGTTGTACAAGATCCTGGTTTTATTGATTTGAATTAGTTCTGCTCTTGTACCATTTCCTTTCACAGACATGATTTTAAGTCAGTGACTGATATGTTGTATCTGAAAAGATCATAAAGGCCCTAAAACACACTGGGAAACAATTGTCTCTGCCATGGTGACATATTGTTAGGTGCCATGAGTGTATTTACACTTCTGAAGATAAGACATATGGTGGTCATATAGGGAATAGTTATGAGATAGCGGTGGTCCCCTCTTATCGCTGCAGAGAGGGACACGTCACTTCGCTGATAAATTAAGTCCAGCGCAGGAGATATGACCACTATGGAATAAATGACTTCAACGAGGTAATGAAGACCCGTGGGGGATAGATGGATCCCGCCTCGACCCTACATTTCCTTGTGCCTGTGTGGATCTGAGTTTGTGTACTTCTTTATGTGTGTGTGAGTGGGTGTGTACTACTTTGCCCCTTGCTTGGTTTATTCCTTCAGATGAAGAGCCTGTAATGTTATTAAGAGAGTCAAGGCCGTCTCAGTGTGACAGTACAGCTCTTCAGCGTGTCTCATTATAAGTGCAATTAGGAAAGAGGAGATTTTTGACCAAACTAAAGTGCACTTAATTAAACACCCAAGACCCTCTTCATTGAAGTAGCACTTTTTATTCCAGTCAGGACTTGCAATAAGAGAGTGGAAGATGGCAGATAATTAAATATAGATGAATGTATATGAAGATATTTGAAATAGATGGTACACGTGATCCCTTTATCATGACGCTCAGTACAGCCCAGTTCATATGCTTTTCTACTGACTGCAAGGATCAGATATTCAAATTCCTATACTGTCACCATGGTTACATGCACTCTGATTATCTGATTATTTGTCTGAACTGCCATTAAGCTGTATACTTTCGACACAATTAATATTCTAGTGTTCTCCGAGTATGCGTGACATTCTGCATAATCAGTGCAAGGCGTGTTCTTCTGTTGAAGAAATGTATGATGAGACATTTAAAAAAGCCATTTCAGATAATCCAGGTCTCTCACTGGTAAGCATACCAGCATCGATATGTGCAGATTTTAAAATGGATTTATTGCCTTAATTCCAGCATAATCAAAGTTTTAACGTGCATGTAAATACACATTAACTGGCCTGTGCAGCTGGGGCCAGAGGAGAGGACTATTGTTATCCTGGATTATCATCCACAACACAACAACACTGTACACACCGAGGAAATGTGAACATTCCCATACACATAAAACACGGTTAAATGGTAAATGGTAAATGGACTGCATTTGTGTAGCTCTTTTCCGGTCTGGAGACCACTGAAAGTGCTTTACAGTGTTTGCCTCACATTCACCCATTCATACATACATTCACACACCGACAGCCGAGGTAACCATGCAAGGCTCACTTGCTTGTCGGGAGCAATTTGGGGTTAGGGTCTAGCTCAGGGACCTTCGACATGGAGCCATCAACCCTTCAATCACTATGTGAACACCATAAACCCCTAAACCACACCACCCTCAGTGTAATGTCCACAATGTTGCCTCAGTGCATGCTTAGAGGTTTCTCATGCTACTTATGCTGCGATACTACTTACGCTTCAATATCAGTGCCAAAATGATCTAATTTAAATCAAATCTCATATTTGGAGATTTAAGGTAAATATTTATTTTCAAGTTAATAAAGAGATTTCTTAGAGAAACATTTTGAATTATGCCCACCCCTATTGACTCTTGCAGCTCCCCTGCTTGCTGTGTCAGAATCACTGCATTCCTATTTTAAGAAAAAAGCCTCCACTAGATTGAGCACGGTTTTGCGTGCCCGCTATGTGTCTGGCATTATTGTCATCACAGAATTTGAAATAATGCACATCATGTATGTTCCAATTTTACAGCATTATATATGCAAATTTGAATCTGTTTTTCCAGAAAATGTTGCATCCGCCTTGACAGTTGATGTTGTGGGAACGAATTGAATAATTACAGTGGATGTAAATAAAATGTGTGTTGACTTGTAGCACCAATGAAGGGAGTCATTAAAACAACATGAGGTCTGATTACCTGATTGAGCACAGCACTCACAGTGCTCTGACTCACAGATCAGACTGGAAATAATTCAGATCAGACAACATGAGCAAAGACACACACAGGTGCACGTAATAGCTGCCTCCTGTTTTATACTTTATTTCTTAGATCATCATCAGTCTGCTCACTGTCTATTTTTATTCTTTATTTAAAGAGAACAGTAAGTGTTTTTATAGTATTTTCCTTTATCAATTAGAAAATAAATTTTAATCATTAGATTAAACGCCTAAGTATTGATAAATGAATTGGTAATTGAGTAAACTTTAAATTGTCATGGTCTATTTTAATTATCCAGTATCTCCAAATCCAGATAATTTCATACAGATTTCCACCAAATCCTTCCTGACTCATGCATTTGGTGTCTTTGGAAACTTTGAGCATGTCACTAGAATTTGAAATAACATGCAGTGATTACAACCCATTTTTGCAGAGTTGAAGAGGTTTAAACTGACATTACTGTAATTGCTGAAGTGTATGAAGAGTTTACAGCTGTGTAGTTGAGGTGAGAGATAGAATTATGAAAAAGTCCCTTTCAGACAGATGTTGATTATAAGCAACACACATCTTGATTCATTTCAAATCACTACCACCATTTTTCCTTACTGACTCTTCGGAATGACGAACAAAAATGTCTCGTTACTACAAAACACACCGACAAAGCTTGTGAATTAATGATGATATATTGTAGATGTGACAGTAAATGTAAACGTCAAACGCTGTCTGCTACAGTATCTCTCAGGGGATATCTCGTTTGTCATTGATCTTTCTTCTAACGGTTGTCAATTTAAATTCATACATTGAATCTACGAGCAAGTCACACTAAACATGCTTTTCGAAGTTCAGAAAAACACACTCCTCAGTATTATTTGTTATTATTTATAGCCTAGACGATGCCTAATGCAGTGTGTGCGTCGTGAAGTTGACAAAAGCAGCACTCACCTGTAACTGACCACCCACTGAATGTAAATGGGCTCCATAATAGATTTGCCTGTCAGCTTATGTTACCCACAATACCTTTCACAGGCTATACAGCTCAGCCCCCAACACCCAGTCTCTGGGGATATAGTGAAGCCATAATAGTGGCCCAGTGTGCGTTTTAAATAGGGTGCCAGATTCAATTTCAGTGTCTGGTCGGACGCTCGGGCTTGTGCAGCATATACACTCCATAATCCTCCCACAATATTCAGGACAAGCACGCATTCATCAAGATTTACACAGTTGTCCGTTTTCCAGCACTCACACTCATTACAGAGGGAGCTGACAGAGAGGAGCTGATCAAGGCACACAGTTCATGGTTTGATTGATCATGTAGTGGTATGTGCGCTTCTACGTGTGTGTCTGAGAGTGTGTGTTTGTGTCATAGGGCTCAAGCAGCAGCAGCAGCAGTAATTCTACTAGTGGTTTGACAGAATTCCTTAATCAATGCCCATTGTAAATGTTAAGTGCAACACGACACTCACACTGTGGATGGCCAGTGCCTCAGTGTTATTGACATGAGCCAGAACGCCCGAGGGATGGCTCTACTCCCATGAAACTCAGTGTGTGCGTGTGTGTGTTTCTGCAAGTGATACCGATACATCTGCCAGACCCATTAATTAGGCCAATGTCAAGAATTGTTTAAAATTGGCATCAGCCAATAAACTTGGCTCTAACACAGATATAGGTGGTCATGTGACCCCCATGTATCCACGCAATGACGGACAGCATCGCAGTGTTTCCCCTACCCCAAGTTTTGTTATTCGGCATTTCTTGATCCTGAGTCACTGGATCATTTAATGTTTTTTGGACTTGGCACCCTAATGAATTTTCACATCGTAATTTGTAAGAATATTCTGCTACTTTAGCAACAATAGAGTCGGTGGGAGGCACACTGATTAGTGGGCCCGTTGTCCAGATTAAGAGGAAACACTGCCTCGTTAGAGGTTACACTGAAGAAATGGCAGAATGCACATTCTAAGGGTAAGAAAACAAACTGTAAGAACTGAATTCTTATAGCAATCAAAGATTATCCATGATTAAGCAAAGGGCCACCTACTGAAGCCCAGAGTGGAAATTTCAAACAGCATATATTTATATATATATATATTTGCCAATGATGCCTTATAAAGTATTTCAATCAGCTAGTTAGCTACTTTGTATGCCATGCTGTCGATGGTGTGTGGCGTGGACCGTTTAACGCTCGTTCTTTTCTGTTCAATTTTATCTTTTTAAATGTTTTGAAAGAACAATATTTTAAAATGTTTACGTGTTCAAATATTCAGCAATGATCAGTTATTGTCATTTGTTATAATATTGAAAAGAATATGCGAAAAATCTACATATTTACACACACACACATATATCAGTTTTGGCATCAGTTACTATAAAAAAAACAAACAATGCTGGTCTGTCACTAGTTTCTGCGAACACAGAAAAACAGAAGCCCCAGACTCATCAGCAGAGCTCAGATGTGTGAATGCGTGGATCCAAACAGTCCTTGACCTACTGTGTGCATGCTGCGTTGGACATGTCTGTCTCCCAGGATGCACAGCGAACTCTATGTGTCTCCATAACAGCTGTGGAGAAGGTTAGACGTGTCTAAATTACAGGGCACGAGCAATGCACACACTCACACATACACACGTGGGCGTTTTGTGTTGCTGTGTATTGCCACTTAAGCCATGTTTGGTATGCCGTAATGGGCAGTTGAAAGCATAGAAATTCATATGTCAACTTAGATTTGTTGATGTAGTGTTAAATGGTTTACTTTTGTTCTATTATGTTATGATTAAATGATCCACTCTTGGCGCCCCTCCATTATAATGTGATTAATTAAGGGCCATTAATGACAATGAAGATGCTCTGTATGTCTGATTAGCCCAAATGTCACTGCAGCCCATTTGACTTCTGTTTATTGGCCTGTAGCCTTTTTTTAAGATTCAGTTTTAATGTGAGGTACACGGAAAGGGAGAGCGCTGGATCAGTTTTATCTGCAGTAGAGCAATAACTTATCTAATATGTGTGTGCGTAAGTGTACCCACATGTGTGTGTGAATGCCGTGTGTGTGTGTGTTCAATTTGCTTTTGCCAGCACGAAAGCATGTTAGTGGCTCAGATAAAAGTGAATTGTGTACTATGAGCAGAGGGCACGCACTGCACTGCGCACCGTGCACCGTTTGAATGGGTGCGAGCGTGTGAATTGTGTGTATCCTCCTGTCCATCAGGATGCTACGTGGAGGCATATTTGAATCGTTACTATGGAAACCAAGCTCTGCTGTTACAGAGCAACGGTCTCTGTCTCTCCATGCTTTACTGTCAGAGTAACGCATGGAGAGACAGTTTACTTGGCATGTATATATTTTAGATTTTGTTCTGTGATCGACCTCCTCCCTCACCTCCTCCCTACAGATCCTCCACCTTTTTTTAACATTTGTCACCGTTCCCTTCCTCTCAAATAATTGTCCTTTTTTGTTCCTTTAGCTTTCCCTAATGGTCCCCTTACCGCTTCATGTATCATCCGGAGCTCATCATGTCCTCTTTTCATCTTTTCTCAGCTGTGATGCCCCTCCACACCTCTCTCCCTCACTCTCTCGCCCTCCCTCTTCTCTTTTCTTATTGCTGTTCCTTCCACCACCTCCATCTCTTTTGTGTACGTCTCTATTTATTCTCTCCCTCTTCCCACTCTTCTCTCTCCTATCCTCTTCTCTGGGCTGCTTTCCTCCCACTTGTTTCCTCCTCCTACTCCTTCTCGCTGCTCCTCTGTGCTTCCTCGTGGAGAATTCAGTTTACAATTAGCATGTGCACCTGCAATTAAGGCTGACAAACCTCTGGTAATTAAACCTTTTAGACAAACTGCTTTTAGCTGGAGAACACATTTCCCTCTCCTTTTCTTTTTCCACACCATTCGGCCTCCGGGCTGTGCTCACAAATTTTAGTTATCTTCAGTCTTTATTTAGTGTTGGTTGATCGACCGACTCCACAACACAAGGGCTGCTTGATAAATAAAAGATCACCAAAGGTGTTGTGCCAGTGAAGAGGAATGAGCCTTTTCCTCTGCCCTTCATTTATCTCTCTTTAAGGTGCTCCTCCGTGCTCAGGTTAGAATATGAGCTTGTCCATTAACGTTTGCACAATATGTGCCTTAAGTTCTTGTCCTGATACACTTTCACACATAGGCACAGTACGAAACCACAATTTTCACATCAGGCTATGACTAATTGTGCTTCTTCCTGCCTGTCACCTCTTTCTTTTCCCTTTCTTCCACCATGTTTCCTCTACTCTGACATTCTCTCTCTCTCTTTCTCAGCAAGAGGAACGTAGCAAGCGAGAGAGAGAGAGATAGAAAGAGAGAGAGTGAGCGAGGGAGGAAGAGAGAGAGAGAGAGAGGGAAAGAGAGAGAGATCATCAGTCAAGCCCAGTCTGAGTTTCTAATGGTCATTTAGCCTGGCAGCCAGTCCATGAAGCTGTGAGACTGTCAATCTGTCAAAATGCAGCCATTGTCTCTTTCAGAACACACACACACACGCTTCCCCATTGTCTTTGATGTGTGCCACAGGGTTCCTCCGAGCGAGTTACAGCCCAGTATAATGGAACTGTTGTTGTAACTTGATGCCGTGTGTGAGCCTACAGGCTGCACACATTGTGTATGTGGTTTGATTGCTCCCTTTTACGTTTACATGGCATTGCAGACCTTCACGTCATGATGTCATCGTGACAGCACAAGGGTGTTTTTAACATCAGTGAAATCTGACATGGATTTGTATTTTTGTCTCTTTTCAGGGTCTGCATCTACACTCCTCCACAATGCTTGTCAGCCTACACCTCTGTCCCTCCCGTCTTCAGGACAAGCGATCCGTCTCCCCTCCCTCTTCCTACCTCTCTCCTCCTCCTGCTCTTTCAGACCACTCACTCCATCGCTCCTATCCCAAACTTCGGCTGACCCTGCCCTTCCTCTCCGTGTCCTTCTCCCTGTTCCTCCTCTCCATCCTCTTCTTACCCATCTGCGAGTCTCGCAGGGGCAGCGGTCCAGCTACAGGGTCTGGTGGCGCTCAAGGAGGACAAGGTGGCCAGCGGGGTGGCACCAGCCAGAGAGGGGTTGCCATCTCCCCTCACTACCCTCCAGGCTCTCCTCCTGTTCTCCCAATCAACCCCAAACTGATCAACTCACTCAGCATCGCTGTCATCTTGGTGGGCAACTCTAGTGAAGTATCCCTGGGGGCAGGACTTGAGAAAGAGGACTTCCTCCATATCCCTTACCCTCCCAAGGTGGAGGTGGTCACCATGAATGAGACCGACCCCAAGAGTATCATTAATCGGATTTGTGGCCAGATGACGAGGAATTCGCTGCAAGGCGTAGTATTCGGCGATGATACAGACCAGGAGGCCATTGCTCAGATCCTGGACTTCATCTCTGCCCAGACACTCATCCCAATCCTGGGCATCAGAGGAGGATCCTCCATGGTCATGGCTGCCAAGGTAGGAGAGCTCGGTGTTGTTGTCTATGAAATTTAACAATGCATGACAATAACTGAACCTCATAAAACCAAGCATTATCACCAAGCTATTCAATTGGTGGCCCCCTGGCCCGATCTTTTTTTTTTATCTCAATTGAAACTGCCAGGCCCTCTCTGTTTGAGATGTACTTTATTCAAAATCTGGCCCCAATTCTAAACTAATTGAGGAGCTCTGTATTAATTTAGATTCACCCAGTTCCTTTAAAATTTGTGGATTTGCAGATTTTCTTTTGGATTTTTAAGGGTGCCCAGACAAAATAACCAATGTTATGTTACCATTGGCTCCAAAAATTTGTGTCACAGTTTTTTGGATAGACTGAAAAAAAAACTAACAAAATAACACTTTATTGAGTAATGGGTGATGAATATAGTCATCAACTAGTTAGATTCCTCACATCTTGAACCATGTTTGCACATTGGTCTATGAAAGTCTAAATTAGAGATGTCAGTAGCGCAAGTTCATGTTTTACAGCACGAAAAAATTACAGAACTGTACACATTACTCCATATGTGACATTAGATCAAGAACACACATCACACTTCAACAGAGTAACTTTAACAGACAAAAGCAATAATACAACACATAAGCTCTGGAAATTTAACCATTTCTTTTTT
The DNA here is from genome assembly GCA_900303265.1 of Brotula barbata. Taxonomy (NCBI): domain Eukaryota; kingdom Metazoa; phylum Chordata; class Actinopteri; order Ophidiiformes; family Ophidiidae; genus Brotula; species Brotula barbata. The sequence continues at coordinate 29,446 of OMNV01001246.1, read as the reverse complement.
TTCCAAAATCTATTGAAATGGATCGATTCTAAAACATCGGAGTCAGTAGAGTTCATTCAGTAGGATGTTTGTGTTGTCCCTGTCGTACAGGACAATGTAATTGTATTACGCTGGCATTTCTGCCATGACATGATGTCATGTGAGGAACAAATTAATACACACAATTATTTTTTTTATTTACAGTGTTGTTTTCCCCAGGAGAGCAAATGTCCTTATTAGATTGTGGAGAGCCATGTCTCATAAATATGCTACTGTAACTTCTTATAAACATTAATATCCCTGCCTCCTATTATGTGAAGACAAGCACATTGATAAACATATTTAGCAGTGTATTATGGTTTAATGAATAACCTTATTAGCATATCTGGCTAGATGTAATGAATTGCAGTAATTGTGGTAGAAGATTAATAAATTTGCAACGCTTAAGGACAGGCTTTTACACCCTGGAAAACACTTGATAGGCTTCCGTGGAGAAAATTAACTCAAAGACCAAATCAAAATTGAACTGTGTACGCTTAGGAGTCAAGGTACAAAGATGATGACAAAGATAGAAAAGTGTGAGGGAACAACAATGGTGTGAGAGAGCACGAGAAAAAAAGGAGAGAAGAGGAGAATAAATAACTGAGAGAAGGGGCGAAGGTTATGTGAGGGAGGAAGAGGGTTTGGCTCAACATATAATTACCACATTTTACAGCTGACAGCAAGACAGAGGGCACAAACTGAGTGACAAGAAGGAAGACACGGATAAGAGGAAAAAGAGCAGCGTAAAAGCAACGCTGAGGAAGAGAACAGAAGAGAGATGATGGGGGCAGAGGCCCAACACATTAACGCTGAACACTGTTCATCTGAAATTATACCGAGTACTTTACGGCATTCTTAGTGATTCCTCTAAACACTTGGTTCACCCTCCTTTACATACAGTTATCCTTTTCGTTTTCTCTGCCAGTCGCACACGCACACACAAACACAAAGGCTGAAGGCGGTGGATGAGGCTGCCAACCACTTGCTTATATACGTCTTTCTGAGTCTAAATCTGTTACACTGGGAGAGAGAAAGGGAGGGATGATTTTTCAGAATCTGACAAAAGCAGCGCTTGAATAACAGAAGGATGAGGCTGGTGTGCGTGTGTGTGTGTGATTTGAGGGTGTGGCGATTGTAAAACAGCTGTGCTTTATTTATGGTGACTATATTTTGGGTTTCAAAACTGGGGGGCTCATCAGGAGGGGGAGGTGTCTAGGTACACCTGAAGATCAAATCATCCACTGAATCATAAGTCAAAACACATTTAATGATCCTGGTAGCAAACAATCCAACAAACGTGGGTGAAAATATAACTTCATAAATGATTTTGAGACAGTTTTTGTCATAGTTATGTGTTTTGATGCAGAGTCTCTAGTGACTGACTTTAAAATACAACAAATCTCCTTGTGGAATAAAAAGTTACCCACAAACTAAAGAGTGTCAGGAGCACATCTGGTTTTCTAACAAATAACCACAGGTGCACTGGAAAAGGGAAAAGTCCCATTGAAGCAAAAAAAACCCAATGGGAAAAAAATGAAAGAAACTTAACTCAGCACTTCCCAAGCAATGTTAATTCAACCTGAGCATGAAAAGCACATCTGTATGTGTGTGCTTATACTGGCTCCCTGTTTTTCATATGCCCAGGTTGAATTTACATGGTTTGTATATTTATCAATAGTCCATATATATTTATATGTTGATGTGTGTACGTGTTTACGTGTTTGTACAGAGGTTTATTAGATCTCCCAATGGCCACAAGTTATAGCTACCACTGCAGTAGTCTTGACACAGGTGAGAGTATTAGTCGCTTCCTGTTCACACCATCATTTGACACCCTGATGAAGGCTTGTTGAAGCTGATACACATTGGTGTACTCAGTGATTCAAGATAATAAAATAAAAACTGATCTAGCCTTCTAAATAAAGGCTTTTTAACTGATGGGCACTGAGAATTGGTATTAATTTCTGATTGATCATTTACTGTAATACTGATGAGCATTTTTAAATTGTGCTTATCCTTTATGTAGCCAAGTGTTACCTGTTGGTCCCTAATAATGACGATGTTGCAGTCAAATGTGTGGGGTTTCTTTTTCTCAAAAATGTAGCCAACATTGTGAGGGAGAGAGACAGACAGGGAGAGAGTGAGAGAAAGATTAATTAAATACTGATGTGTGATGGTGTGTGCATGTAGCTGCCTCCCCACCGCCCAGTGGAGCTGACGTGGGAGTTGCTCCCCCCAAAAAAAGGAGTTATAGAGAGGAGTATTTTTCCAGTTTCACTAAAAGATCATTAAATGAGTGTTTCTCTAATATTGATGGCGATGGCAGTAACTACGTACATATTGAGTGACATTGCTTTTTTTAGACATATATTTAGGAGAACTTAAGGTTTTCCATGAATCTTTTTGGTACTCGGCCTTGTAAATAAACGATCAGATGGACAGAGAAGTGTGTGGGTGAGATGAAACATTAAGCTTATAGAGTCAAGACGGCCAGCTTAAACTGAATGTGTACATGAGTGTGCACACACATGTGTGCCTGTGTGCACACGTCAGCAAATGAGAGAGTGTGCGAATGGCCAGGGTCAATAACTTAATTCCCCCCAGGTTGCTGAGTCCATTTCTTATCAGTCCACAATTATGTCTAATCTATTGGGTTCTAAATCTGCTGTAGTCCTTCTCTTTAGGGATTATGCGGGCCAAACCACTTGATTCCTCAATATCTGCTGGCCACTGAGCAATTACGATTTTCCATTTAAAATAACATCGAGCACATGCGCCAGTTTTATGGCTGTTGATCTTTAAACCGCATTATTGCACATGCCTCGTAACCTAAGCGCTCCATTGCACTGCCAAATAAAGAGACCTGATTGGTTGCTTGTATGGTTAGACTTCCTCCCAGTGCTCCTGCCTTTATTTTCTTTCCCAGTGCCCCATAATAATGAATCAGTGAGCCAGTGACGGATGCAGGTAGGCCCATTATGCACGAAACAAGTTGCACGCTTCCATTTAGCCATTAATTCACTCTGTGCCAAGAGTTTGTATTGGCATAATAGGACGACAGAGTTGGCCTCAGCCCACACTCGACTCTGCTCTGGAGACTAATGAGGTCTTCCAGATCTATTGTTGGGACTTACACTCTCTCTCTCTCTCTCTCTCTCTCTCTCTCTTTCAGTGTGTATACTGTATGTGTGTGTGTGTGTGTGTGCTTTTGTGCATGCATGTGTGTGTGTGTGTTTGTGCATGCGTGACCACAAGTAAAGCACGCTGGTGTGCAGCGATAATGGACCCTGTCTTGTGTTTGGGGAGATTACAGCAGTTGTTTTCCCTGCAAACAAGGTACCCAGAGGCACAGAGCTTCCCGATGCCATTTCAAATAAATGCTCTAGTCCCCTAAAAGTTGATAGTGATTTTTGTTGGTGTTCCGTCCCACATAGCATAGCTGCTTTCTGCAGAGGGGCTTACAACTCCTGCACTTTTAATACAAATCTCTCTCGGGGGAGAAAACCTGGTCGATCAGGTGGTCACTCGTAAAACTCACGGATGAATGGGCTGTGCAGGCTTCCTAGCACTCCAAAGTGTAAGAAGACAAACTGTCACTGTCCCCTTTAGATAGATTTACTCCTCAGTGATTGGTGAACTGAACTGTAATTACACAGCTTCTCTATATTATATATAACCTAACTCTATTTGACAAAACCTAGTAACCCAGTCCATTTTCTTTTTTTTTTCAATTCTCATTCCTTACTCTGAAAAATACATTCTAAAAAGGTGGTTTTGTTTTGTGATATCCATATTCAGAGATACTGTGTTTAAACTTTTGTTGTGGTTTTTTTCCCCCAAAGGGTAAATTTTACAACTAATTAAAAAAAGATGTTTCTTTATTCAAGTATGGATTTAAGGTACTTAAGCTACCACTGTTTGGTATACAGTGATAGGTGTTACTGCTAGTTTGAGCTGAATGTGCACACAATTTTCTCATTCTATTGTTCTCTCCCTCAATTTGTGATTTTATGAGTCTCCTCCTTTTATCCTGCATGCACCATGTGTCCCATTATACCTGATGCTTGGACACAAGGGGATAATGGGATGCCTCTGTAATTCCCATCTTTGCAGTTAGGGCCCATCCCACAAGACAAGGAAATTAAGGAACAAACCACAATAACACACTGCACGTTCATATCTTACCTCATGCACCATTTATAAGAATATTGTGTTTTTTGCTTCTCTCATTCTCATTTAAACTTCCATTCAGACAGAATTAGTTTTTGGGATAATGTGCATAAAATAACCATTAACACAAGACATCTATAATATCAATAGCCAATTTTTGTACATTCAAAACGTTTCAAACCACTTCAGCTGTCATTATGTTGATAAAGTACAACCACAGTCTTTTCCCTCAGAAATTGAGACACAGCACTCAGTACTGAGGCAGAAAAAAAGTAAATAAGACGGAATGATTAAGTCCTCAAGTCTTCTTGGGTATCATACTACAAGTTTTGCTCACCCGGATTTGATTGGATATACAAAGTAGTGCTTTGTTACATCAAAAATGTACCATACATCAAATGTATCTTCCATAATTCACACTGAATTGCTTACCCTATATAGCCAATCACGATATTGCCACCAAAAACCATAGAGCGCTATGATACTTAAGGATCAGGACTGAACAATGATGAAATAGCATCGCTATAAGACTCTTTTAATGTTACAGATGAGCTGTTTACAGTTTGGGGTTTAAAGACGTTTTTATTTCCCCTCACCACCACAGAGAATTGTATGCACTCTGGGCACAATTGGCTGTACCCACAGGTGGGAATCAGTAGAAGTATTTATTCCCTATCGCTGCCACACTGACTCCTATTGGTTGCTCACGGTGCCTGCAGGTAGAACGGCAGGATAGAGAAATACTGTGGGCTTCCTGCATATTGCATGCTATTGTTTTCCACCCCGATGAACACAGCAATAATAAGGGGAACTGGCCGCTCCAAAATAACAGATAAAAGCAAAAAAATGAAAAATAAAAGCCTAAATCTGACTGTAGTCTATAAATAAAAATACAGTGTAAACAACATTTTCAAGCAGCTTTTTGATGGCATGAGATTATTATCTACACCCCAAAGCGAGAAAGTTCAAACTAATCTATGCGGTCCAAATCCTGGCGCTGCTCCTCCGTCCGAATGGAAGTTAAAGTCTGTATCTGTGAAAACTGTAACAACATCTGGGGATGTGGACGTATTTTATGGTTCACAGCGCTTACATTTTGTGATCCCGTTTAAGAAGCCCAGACACTGAAAAGGCTCAATTTCACATTTCAGCTCTTTTTATCACATGTTCAAATCTCAACGGAATTGTCATGCACAACGAGCAGTGATTTTTAGCTTAGCTGTTGCCTCATGTGACCCCCTGCTCATTCACTTCTGTGGAACAGCAGTGGCAGAATACTGTAGGTTGAAGTCACAGCTTTGTGTGTGAGTCTTTCACATCAGAGCTTTATTCTTTTATTTTTCTATCCTGAGATTGTTTTCACAGTGTCTCAGATGGGATGATTTTGCTCAACACATTGACCTTCATCACTCCCTCGCCTTCTTACCTTTTCCTCTGCGCACATCTTTGGATTTCGCCTTCTCTAACTGCCCCCATTTTCGAGCATGCAAACACACACACACACACACACACAGGGAGATCAAGGATTTGAAGAATCAAGGTTGAGCTCAAAGAAAGCATAGGGCCAGATTTCTTCTTCTTCCTCCTCTTCACTTCCCTTCTCCTGTAATCCTTTTCCCAGTGCTGTCTTGTCTTTTCTCTCCAAATTGTTCCTCCTTTATCGCATTTTTCCGTCAAAGTCCATCTTAAACTGTTTATAAAACCTTTCTGGGGCTCTGTGATTCAGTCTCCTCACGCACACAACCTTGATTTTTTTATGTGAAATTCCAAATTTACCCTTCAATTTTGATGCAAAACTGACCCTCCTCCTCTCCCCTTTGTCTTTCTACCCATGTATTGGGTATCTTTAATTAGTGGCTCTGCTGTGCGTGGACAGGCTGAGTAATTTTGAGATCATAGTCGACTGCGCTGCATTTCTTTCAGTTACAACAGGTTGTCAGAGGGCTTTTTGAGCCTTACTTGCTTCTCCCTTTGGTATAACTGTTGGATCTTTCAACATAACAGCATAGAAGCTCGGCTCACCAGCTCATCCTTTTCAATAAGAGTAAAAATTACTTGCAATCCAAATTAACTGGATAATTTTTCAATCTCACTAAATAATTTATCATCAGCTGTTTAATTTCTGATTTCCAATTCAGACATGTTGCTCTCTGGCGGTGCGAATGACAAGTGGAAGACTTTGTTCCCATGACCTTTGAGAACAGAGCTTTGATCAGATTGAGTGATGGACTGTTGCGTTCCGTGCTAAGGCCTGGGCATATGTCAAAGCACGTTGCCATGGACCAGTTTGACAACACTGCGTCGACCCCCTAGCACCTCCCCATCTTCTTTTCTTGATTGACTGGGCGCCTTTGTCTGAGCTCACGCTGAAAAAAGGTTTTGCAACTGCTGCTGGGTTTGTGTGGTTATGTTTGTGACTCTTCTTAATACTTCCTGGTTCTTTTGCTGTGATTTAATGCTTAATTTAATTGAAATCAATATTATTTGATGTGACATGATTTATTTTGTTGATGTTGCTCATACACATCTAAGCTGATCGCTTCTATTTTACAGCTTAACGACGGTGTGTGTGTATGTGAGTGTGGGTCTCAAGTGTGGGAGGGGCAGTGGTATGTAGATTTGCATGTAAAACTTACACAGTGCGCTGCGCTGTGCTGCTACGTGCTGTGGAAGTATATGCTGGAGCGTTTAGAAGTCTTATCCTCTTATGTGTCAATCACAGCTGCAGTTGGTAAAGTCACCACAGTGGAACGGAGAATATTAGTCTCAATAAATGCTGACAGACTAAGTGAGTGCCACACACAGCATGAAATTACAGAATATTCCCAGAATGAAGCATGTAGGTTCTCAAACATTTATCAATATCCATGGGGGTATATGGTAGATATCACAGTTGATCTAACAGAAGTTAACGATAAGTAATGATCGATTGATCTTATTTATGGGTCAACAGGAAAGAGATTAACATGAATTGCAACATATCCAATAAGACTTGAAGGCACCAACAGTCCAGTGTATATTTGAAAATGCCAGCTGGGCTTACATGTAGTGCACTTAACAAAAAAATAAATAAAAAAAACGGCTGGCCTGGACTGTCTCAGTATTTGAGTACTTGTGTGTTAGGTTAGTACAAAATTAGTATTTTTTCAAATTGATATTTATTTGTGTGGACAGGTTACATTTGACCTAGAATGTATACAGAAGTTATACATATTGTATCAGGCTCAGTTAATGGAAAAGTCAATGTCCCATATCTTCATTATGTACAATTATTCGATTGCTTCGATTGCTTGAATGTCCAGCAAAGAACTAAAAGCAGAGAGAAGACAGGACAGCATTAACCTGTGATGGGAACAAATCCAACACAGATTTTACCTAGCAGAATGTCATAGGTAACAGTCAAGTCTTCATTTGGACAAATTGGCAAAAACACAATATAATTAAGTGGGAAGTTGTATCTTTCTCAACAACAATCTGAAAAAGTAGAGACTGCGAAGGCAGTCTGCACTTTATAACATTCATTGTCATTAATGACTGAAACCTAAAACTATTTTTAGTAATATTTTGAAAATGATCTGTAAATATTCCACTCGCTGTGGTCCAGAGGTCGTTAATTTGAACTTATTGTGCACTGTTTTGTGTGTTAGGGGAATTAGAGGAAAAACAGCTGCCAATTAAAGATACAAAGATAAGAGATACGGACAAAATGTCACATCATTTGGTGGTTTTCAGGATTTTGCAGTAGGCCAAGGAAGAGCTATTAAATATGGGGAGAGCTGCACGACCGGTGGGTATTTAATCCCAAACAGAAAGGTTGATTTTGTTGTAATTGCACAAAGCAGAGGAGGGCAGTCGTTTACATCCATTAGCCAGCTTCCATTTGGAGCAAGAGAGAGAGAGAGAGAGGCCATGATTTATGCCCTGCAGCTGCCCTGACGCTGCTCACCCGTCGTTAATGTAGCTTGATGAACAAATGTGTTAGCTCATTATGTATGGACTTATTATTGCTCGTTATGTATGTATTATGTAGGCCTTTTAACAACAATCAAACTTGTACTAGCTGTGTAGTACTGGTGGGAGGTATGACCCAACAATTATAACACAATATAATTTATATATCATGTTGGGCTATACAGGCTGTATTTGTAGCTCTACAAAGTCAAATTTGATGTCTTATTTTTGTTTGTATGACAAGTGCTGTGCAAATAAGTCTGATTGATTGATTATTCTACTGTTAGGACCCTTCACCTTTAAATAAAGGGATGTGAAAAACATTCTGTTGTAGCTCATGTTGGCAGTTCGAGTTGAGAGTTTAGTTTTATTTAGTGTCAGGCTTCTGACACTAGTTCCCTGCCCGGTAGGTGGCAGTTTGTCAACTACTGCCACCTACTGGACAGGTGAATGGATGGATGCCAACTGCCAAATACACAAACAGCAGTAGTAATATTACCATAAGTTTTACTTTGCCCCACAAAGTGAATAATTAGGCTACTTCCTGTCATGTGTGCTAGTCCAGGCATAACCACAGCGATTAGAGTACTTTCTCAACATACTTTTGTTGCTTTAGCTAATATTAGCTGGCTAGCATTTGCGAGCTGTAGCTCTCCAGCTAACGTGAATGAATGAGGCGGTGAAGATGTGATTTGTTCACGTTGTGGACATTGCCGTATGAACATGCTGCATGTCGCAACTTCATCATCAATGCGTTCACTCGCATGTGAAACCCACACTATGCTATTGTTTGACCATAAAGCCCAATTTCACAACTTAATGGCTTGACGAACTTAACGACTTACTTAATGAATAACACATTATTGGCCCCGTGGGGAAATGAGGTCACTGCATTTACCCCATCCGTCTATGTGGAGTTTTAACCATAGGAATTTGGTTCAGTTAAACTATTATATTGGCCCAGTGATAACTGGAAGTGAGATACTGTCAACTATGTGGATTCTTGGCAAATACAGCTCACTGTCAGAAATAATAAGCAGCTGTCATTTATGGAGGTAACGCTGTTTCTTGTGTCCATAATCTACAAAGCAGTACAGTTTATCCAGCAGTATTTACAGTGTGTCATTCACTTTTCTACATGTTTGCATTGCCGTGTGTTTTTGTACACACCACCCTGTGCGCGTCCTGATGGACAGCCGTTTGTGACAGTTGGCGAGTCTCGCTGTCACATCCAGCTCAGTGGTCTTTATCCCCGCTGACAGTGACACCTTACTGGCGTTCATTCATTCACTCGCCTCGTTTCTCTAATAAGCCTTGGCCTCATTCTCCACACTTCCATTATGCAACACTCAGGCCTCCCGCTGCGCTCTACAATAACACGTCAGCTGCGACTGTACACTTGAAGCCCTGCACTTCCTAATTCTTGTCAAGCGTAAAGTAAAACTCACGTGTTGTGTTTTTCAGGTAACATATGACATTCTTCCTGACACTTTCACTTAGCTACCGCAGAGCCATCAAATTGTCAGTCTTGCTGACGCAGTCAAATGATGACAATCCTGGAATTCTAAAATGACTCGACCAAGTAGCACCTCATACACCAAATATCAGTGGTTCTCAACCCAGGAGGCTATTTCCCATATTTAGAACCCACGATTTAATGTGTCAATTCAAGAAAGGCTGAATGAAGTGTCTGGTGCTGCAGAGTTTTGATAACATTAACACACACACATACGCCGCTTCCATTAGCACCTTAAGACATGCGGTTCAATAGCATTGACAAACGGAGTAACAGTAATTTTGCAATATGTTGTCCCACAAATTGTTTTATGTAGAGATGATCGATGAAGTCCCAACGAACAGGACACAAGCCATTTCAAAATGTCTGACAGTCATGCAAAATCCAGACAAAAGGTTTTAAACACTCCTCATTGTCCAGTGCCAAAATATTTCAGCCTTTTATTCTGCTAGTGAATAACTACCTTTTAAATTTCAACAAAACAAAGCCAGTAACCGTTGTGGCAATTTATAAATAACTATATTTTAGCATGAATGCAACAAATTCCATCTTTTGCATGTTCAGTAGCCATTTCAATTCGTGGTGAATAATAATGATAAATAACAATAACCCTAGAGGTAAAACAAGATGAGGATAATGACAGAAATTTAAAGAACCTGTGTCTGAACCCGATAGGACCTGGCTGTTCACATTGGGCTGGAGTCTCGAGTCGAGTTCAAAATTGCACGTTCAGGTTCCACGATAAAGCTCTGCGGTTCACACAGGCAGCCGAGGGAATGGGATCATCTTAGGTAACTGTAAACATGCCTAATTGCCTTCTGGTCTGCTTTGGCTCATCAGACAGAATTTCATTAGGTGGCAGTTGGATTCAAATCTCTCTGCTCTGTTGCGCCGTGTCGAACCCGGACACTGATTTTTTTGGACAAGGATTGGGTTCATACTCAAAACCTTATAGTATTGGGTTTTGTCAGACTTGGAGAGCGCTTTAGGGTTTCTGACAGAGTGGAATGTGCCAGGGGCTCTCCGAGCGGTCGTGTCCGATTGTCTTATTCTTGCACATATTGATATGAGTTCTATTTGTGAAATTTGCTGGCTGTATGTGAGTATGCAGTAGATGTAGCTGATGGAGAAATGAAGTGACGCTGCAGCTGTTAGCCCCTGTTGTTATTCAACAACAGACACCGGTGGGAGTGCCAGTCTCCTCCTCCAGTGCTCATCTACAGTATATAGGGGATGTATTTCCATTCTATTTTTTGGTCTTTGTTCTAATTTTTTTCTGTATCTGTGCCTCCATTATGCTTTCACTGCATATGTACCGCTGCTCTCTGTTCTTCTTTCACCGTTTCCTTCACGTGCCAACTCAAAGTTTACATTCTCACCCTTCTAAGCCCACTGAAGAACAAATGTAAATCCACAGTTGTTGGATTTTTGACATGTTTAGAGAAAAAATCAAATGTAAACAGGCGATTATATGGACGCCATCTGTCCTCCACCAACAGTGTTTTCTGTTGCTGTCATACATGAGGCTCAATATTGCACGATTGATATAAATCTATTTGCCGAGTAATTATTTTTTATAATGATTCTATTTACATTTGATGAATATTATAGGCATGCATTGTCACATTCTACACAAAGAATTATGGGGTGTGTTTCTTTAATGCCAACTGCTGTGTACTGGATTTTATTTCAATCATATTCCGAATTTCTAAAGCAAAATTTAATAAAACTCTTAAATCTCTTGAAATCCTCAATCCAGTTTTTCATTGCTGTCCTCTACATTTTTCCTGAAATGATCACAACAAATCATTTTGATGGCCTTTCCTCCACTGCAAATTGGATTACACGAACATGTCACAACTAGAACACAGCATTTTGTGAAAAACCTTCATCAAGGCCCTGGAATCTGCCTGGCATCTGCTGTATTTCCATTCAATGTAAAGGAGTAGCCAAAAAATGTGCTGGGATTGAATATGTTTGTCATTAGAAGCATTATATAACTTCAATGAAGTTCAGATCACACACGCTGTTGCCCAGTGAACGATTATACTAACACAATTACCACATTTATGGGACGAAAGTTTATGTTCATGGTTAAAATGTAATGAAAAGTATTTTGGTCAATGATCAGGTCAAATATGAATCATCATATGTTTGGTAAAGAAAATGTATATTTTCCACAGGCTCCTCATTTCCATTAGTCACACACCCTAACTCATTTGCACATGCATTGTGTAGTACAAGGCTGTGTGTGCGTGTGTGTTTGTGTTTGCATGTTACATGTGTGTTCATGCATGCATATGATGCGATTATGAGCAAAGCTTCTCCATACCAGCTTCAGATGGGCTTGGTGCAGTGCTTTTTGCTGTGTGTGCACATGCGTGCGTGCGTGTGTGTGACTGGATTCAGGGACGTTTGGTCATGATGAAGCAGTGACTAAATTGTGTCTCAGTTGTTGTGATTTTACGTCGCTATGCTGACCGCAGAATCATCAGCCATCCACCACAAAAAAGTGCAGATGTTGCGGGGACACACCCGCACACACACACACACACACACACACACGTATGCCCTCCCCCCACCCAAAGACATACTTGTTGGACTGTGTCTATACTGTACAGTCTACATCTGTCAGCCGGGTTTAGCTTGTGTTGGTTATCTACGGTATGTATGAGTAGATAAGTGGGTGGTCCCATCCTGCAGACTGTCATGGTCAATTTTACAATTTATGGAGAATTTAACCCCTGCAGCCCAGATCTGTGTCTGTAGTGCAATTTGAGGACTGAAGCCACAACAAAAGGAAGCACTAACCCCCACTTACAGCTCACGAGAGAGTTTGTCACTTCTCTTCCCAAAGGGCCATACCTATTATTGAACTACTGACACAAGTGGCCCATAATTGAGCTATTATAGTTGGCCCCAGGTGTGTTAGTGAATGCATTGGTGTGTGCATGTATTCATGTATGTCTTCTCACACATGTGTGTAAATGAATACATACATTTGCGCGCATGAATTAGTATGTTTCTATATTTGATTGCGTACGATGCAGTAGGACGTAAGTAGGTATTTTTTCACATTAATGGCATCTTTGGCAGGACGTTTCTATGGAAACCGAGTTGCCAAGGAAACACTGCATGTCTCTTTGAATTAGAAATGTCTTTCTCTATCGCTCTCTCCTCCATTCTCCGTCTCTACTTCAGTTTCTCCTGCCTTGTCTCTTTTTCTGTCCTCGCTGTCTTTGACAGGCCAGCTGCTGTCAGTCAAAAAAGTCTTGTGCATCACAAATGGATGGGATAGGCATGGCGTCTGTGCTCTCCAAGAAAAAGCAAAGAGGAACAGGGTGTCTTTTTAGAGGATGAAGAGACTTAATTTTTTTATCAAAGCAATAGAATGAAATGGGAAGGAAATATTGAATGACATACAAAAGATAATGATGATGAGGAGGATGCGTTGAGAAGAAGACAGAGGAGGGGTAGCCGAAGGAAGAGCTACAAAGGCAGAGAGGAGGAAAGATAGCTGATAAAAGGCAAGAAGAGAAGTGATTGATTTTTGCACTCTTTTGTAGCTGTGTATCCACTCTGACATACTTATTCAGCTCATCTGATTCAAGAATGTACATGTTAGAGGAAGAGAGAACGCTTCAGAGACAGAGATGCTAAAAGAAATATTGGAGTGAAAGTAGAGATGGGATGAGAGAGAAAATCAGTTTCATTCCTCAGGTGCCGATGAATGTCGAAATGTGGAGGAGATTGCTTGAAGGGAAGAGGAAGGAGCTGAGAAGAAAGGGAGCAAAAACTTGTAGAGGAAATGTGCATCAATGATAAGCTTTTGGACCACTCGTCTCTCGTTGCACTCAGCGCTTGACTCCAGCCTGCACTCTCACCCTGTCTGCTTGTTACAGGGGAAAGCAAATGGAAAAGGCAGGACCAGAGGGAGGAGGCAAACGTTCCCCACAAACACTCATGACATCATGGCACACGGACACAAAATTTTGTGAAATTCTCCCTCTATTTACAGGCGCATTCATAAATGAATTCATGAATTATCTCCTGAGTGAATGTTATCATAAGCTTTTTACGAGTCATCCTCGGATCGCAAGGGTGAAAAGGAGATTCGTCATGCGTAAAAACCACACAAATCCGAAAGCAAAACGAGCTTTCATCAGTATTCAATCTAATCATCTGAACGCCTTACACGCACACACACACACACACACACACACACACACACACACACACACACACATGCACACACACAAACATACACACAGGAGCAAACATACAGCTGGTTAGCCAGGTCAGATGACTCTCGGGGTCAGGGCTAATTGGCTCTCTGGCGCATGTGGATTGGTGGGATCTCGCCCAATCAGCACACAGAGCTCCCATGTGTCAGTGATTAATTACCTGCATTCTGTGCTGTGCTAACGAGCTTAATCAACTCCTTGAAGGAGCTTTCCATTAACTCGTAAGGCCAAGGGTGACTCTAAACGGACTCATTCCCCCTCATTGTGTTCTTGGGACTGCAGTGTTGCTGACATCTTAGCTTGTCTTAGTTTTTCTCAACAATTTCCCATGTAGCTAACGGGTTTATGCCTCTGAAGACTCTGGCTACCTTTTCTGTTCAGTCCACTACAGCTCTCCATCTGTTAGTGACCTGTCTTTATCTTAGCTTGCCTCGGTGTGAGGAGACAGCTTTGGGCTTGAGTGACGTGATGCGAGTGCTGCCGGAGCGTCAGATCTAACCGTGGCAGATTGAATCAGACAATGAACTGTATCTTCCCTGTAGTGCACACAGTGGTGATGGCAATAGAGTTTCCTTGAATGGCTGAAGCATATGCTGATTTCTTGTGCTTTTACAGGGGCTTTTTGTGTGCACCGAGTGTGTGCTTTTAAATGTGAATGTGTGTGTGTTTGTGAGACATTGAGATTCATTTGTTCTAATTAGACATTCGGCTGATGATTACTTTTCAGTGGCCAGCGATGCAGAATCAAAGACATTGTTGAGGTGTTGGAAAAGATAATGGAAACCCGCTTGCGTGAGTCAGGATTCATGATTATAGCTTCAGGTTTTTAAACATTCGGACATGAAATATTGTTATCGCTGTCTAACTTCAGAAACATACTGTATGGATAACAAATAAGGAAATGATTGCTACAGTTTGAACCTGCATTACATTTAGCAAAGTATTGCACAACACAAGCAATAAGCCTATTAAGACACTGAAATCTAGAGGGGCACTCATTAGAGTGGATACCTCCTCCAAGGCTGAACAAACCTAGACAATTAGTTCTGTAGCCAAAGTGGTAAATACTACATAGTACTCAGTATGTATGAATAAGATATTTTTGTTAGGTTGGTCGCCCTGTGATTGAAGGGTTGCCAGTTCGATCTGTGCAAAACCCTAACCCCAAATTGCCCCAGACAACCATGTGGGCCTTGCATGGTTACCTCGGCTGTTGGTGTGTGAATGTGTGTATGAATGAGTGAATGTGAGGCAAACTGTGTAAAGCGCTTTGGAAAAAAAGCACTTCAGAAATGCAGTCTATTTACCATTTACCATATTGATAAGCTATCGTGGGCTAAATATGCCTGACGGTGTTATCAGTTGTAGGAAATCATTACAAATTTTAGTTTATCAAAATTAGTGAAGACATTTTTGGCAACCATGATTACGATCAAATCAACCAACCATCAGATGGGGGTGAAAACCTCTTTGTTGAAAACTCTCAGTTGTCTGTAGATAAGAATGATTATGTGTGTGTGTGTGTATGTGTGTGTGTGTGTGTGTGTATGTATGTGTGTGTTAGCCCTGTGATTGATGTTTACTGTTCTAGTGTGTATCCTGAATGCTGGGAAAGGCTGCAGCTCCTCGTGATCCTGTATAAGATGAGGATGGAAGTATGACGGCTGGTCAGGTTCAAGGTGTAAAGAATTTTCCAATAATTCCAATATTCCAAAATGATCATAATAGTGATGAAGAATATTAATTGTCTAAATTTAGTTGGATGGCTATATTCATTCAATTTTTTATCTCTGTTTCCACTCTGCACATTTCAAAATAAAAGTACAGTAGGTGTGCACTTGATAATGTTAAACATCAGGTCCTGATGCTCTTTGAACTTTTTGATTTTAACATTGTGAGTTCAAAAACATGAATTGAATGAGTGGCTATGTGAAGCACAATCTGAAGTTGTATACACTACATCTACAAATAGAATGCAACACAACGGGCTTCTAGTCCCCGAGTGGGGACTGAAGGCGGCCGCCTCCTCGGAGGCTGTCAGCATTGGGCTCACACTTTTCACCGAGCCAAGTACAAGCAATGTGGCGCTCTGCCTTGCTCATTTCATCAGCCAGCTTTTGAGCCATTTCTCCTCACTTGGTAAAAGATTAGCAAATGTTGGCACTGTGATTGAACGTTTTCAGTGACTTCATGAATCCAGGTAAAACCGACTTATTCGGACGCCTGTGAAGTAGAGGCTTGTTGCTTGATAATGAATAACTAGAAAGATAATTAATCATCTGAAAAAAGGACTTGAGAGGCCGCAATGTCCATAACATATATGATGAAACAAACAAGAAATGTATTTTGTCAATTGACATTTTGTCACGTCCTAAAGTTACTGAAGTCATGTGAAATGTGGAAAATTTGGAAAGTCTGAAGGAGTTAAAATACTGGTGAAATGCAATTGGGTTAAATTAACATAACACAGCTTGAATTTAACTGCCAGAGGACTGATGTCTAAAATTGTTTCTTATCAAATCTGCAGCTCACATTTTTAATCGTTTACAGTAATAAAGTGCCACACAGTACAGCAATACTTTCAATAGTAATTTTAATTTTAATTTTGCTACACATAGGTCAATCATGATATTGGATTTTCTCTACACAATTATCAGGGCCCTAAACAATGCACGATAATGATTATTTCAATATCTAGAGGACATTTTAAAAAATTAATAATAAATAAATCAATATTTTTTTTCTGTGCTTTGGCAAATGAATACAAATGTAAAGAGGTGGAGAAAGAGAGTTTCTTAACATAAACGCACAAAACGTACAAGAGCATACCAATAGAACTACAATTAATGAATAGTGAAAAGACAAAGGTAGATGAACATACACATAAAACAAAGACTGTAAATTCATATTTTCGGGCCAACAAACAAAATGCAGCTTGCTCTCCCTGTTGTGGCGAACTATGCAGGATGATGGAGGTGAAAGTGGAGGGTTACTATTGATCACGCTTTTAATGTTCTCACTGACAAAGCTAGAAACGTAGGTGCCTTGCAGGACACCGTAGTAGAGTAACATAGTGAATTCCCCATACCTAAAACAACCTCAAGCTAAATTTAAAAGCTGATATAACAGCCATCGGGTGATTGTATGATTCATTATCCGATTAGTCGACATATTGTTTCGATAGCCTGTGACGGGTGGAGTATCAAAATAGTCGTTAGTTGAAGCTGTGCTGTCAATACTGCAGCACTGTGCTGAACATGGCCGTTCATTGCCTTTTTTCTGGCATTTTTAGGACACTGCTGCACAGTACTCACAAATCATAATTCGATTTGGGGTCAAATTACGGTGTGGAGCGCCCACTAATATCAAGGGCTTGGTGGATTGCACTGCTGCCTTAAAGTTTGAAGATCCTGGGTTAAAGTGCCAGGCAGACCATGGTTTGCATGTTCTCCCTGCGTCTGTGTGGGAGTACCCTCCGGGTGCTCCAGTTTCCTCCCACCCCCAAGTGAAGTGGAGTATCTAAACTGCCCATAAGTGTGGATAGGAGTGCGATTGAGTTGTCTGTCTCTCTCCATGTGTCAGCCTTGCACTCTGGTACTCTCATTAAGGCGCATTAACACCGCACATTATATCAACATTGGAATGGAGAGAAACAGAAATAATTTCAATAATGATAATATTAATAATGATGATAATGATACAGAATTCCTGACTTTCACCCAATGACCGCTGGAATAGACTCCAGCCCCACCACGACTCTGACAAAGCCTAAGCAGTATAGGTAATGGATGGATGGATCTCATCAGGTTGTGATGTCGTGATTTCACAATAGCACCACTTGATCAGTTAAATCAGAGCATGAATTCCAATACATTGTTTTTTCATTAATTAGTAAATTAGTCATTACTTTTTTTATACTATACTGCCATATTTATTCTCTGTCAGGTATGTATGGAATTGTGTATAGCTAGTATGTCTTTATGTATAGAAAGCACCATCATCACTGGCTTCTGAGAGACTGAATTGTATTTAAAGCTTCTGAAATAATTTTCTCGACAAAAATGTTAATTCAACAATAGCATTATGGGATGTTTCAAGTTAAAAGTGCTGAATGGAGCAAGTCAGGGTCATTGAGAATTAAACAGTGAATGTGAGATTAATTAACTCACAGCATATGTTTGATCATAATTATGATGATGAAGCACGACAGGCTGAAACCGAAAAAGATTGATAGGAGTGAGTGAGTGAGTGACAGAGAACTGAGAGAGAGAAAGAGAGAGAGAGAGTGAGAGCGCAGGAGGAAGATGAAAAGTGAAGAAAGAACAGTTTAATAAAGTGGAAAAAGCTGAGTGTCGGAGGGAACGGTGTGTTCACTGGCGCTTGTGTGCCAGTGAACACACAGTGTGTATGTGTGTGTGTGAGCCCGTCTCTCTGAGGTGAGAGGATTTTTAATTTTTTTTTCCTATTTTTTGAAGCGAGACTTCTCTCCATCTCTCTTAGCCTTAATAGCCCCCCAACCTCAGCCCCACCCCTCTTTTCTCTCCGTTCTTCTTCTGTCTCTTTCTCTCTTCTCTCGCCCTTGGTCTCTCCCCTCCAAAACTCTCCCACC
Source organism: Brotula barbata (assembly GCA_900303265.1). Taxonomy (NCBI): domain Eukaryota; kingdom Metazoa; phylum Chordata; class Actinopteri; order Ophidiiformes; family Ophidiidae; genus Brotula; species Brotula barbata. The sequence goes on along the minus strand of OMNV01001246.1, from coordinate 10,935 downwards.
AGGGCTTGTTGGGCAGCGGGCCGATATGTCGCTCTTCCTCTGCAAATCTAATTGGAGACAGGCTTTCATTGGCATGACACAGAGCTGAGTTGCCAAATCCTTTCAGGCTCCGGCTTCAGACTGGTACAGTACTGAACACTGACGCAGCAGCTGCAGCCGCGCAGGCAGGCAGCCACGATGCAACTACTCACCAAAGAACTGTCTGTGACGATCTGAGGTCAGTCGGACACACCCAGCGCTCACTGTCTTAGTAGCTTTAAATCTTGCAGCTGCTGCCAACACTTCGTTGTCATCCACACACACTTCGTTCACTATTTGGCACAGAGAGTGAGCGGCATCAATACCACAGGGATCAATCTGCTGAAAACAAGTTGTGTTAACACAAAACGTCTTTCGCTCACACGCTGGGGGATGTAGTGTCACTGTATTACAGTAAATAGTAAAGAGATTATACTCACTTGAAGCAGTACGGTACCTGAGAGTTTTGTGGTGCTATATTTACACAACACGTGACATCAGATTAGGGCTTGGCAAAATGGCCAAAAATGTTCTCAGGAAAAAAAATGTAATATTGGTCAGTTTTGATAATTATCAACAATTTTTATTGACTTATTTCAATCTTATAGCTCTGTGTGTGTGCAGCGACAACCCCGCCCATGGTGAAACAGAGGGGTGGAGAGGAACTCTGCTCGACCATAAATGACAGCAAAATGCAATAGAAAGTCTCCCATGTCACAGAAATGAAATGAGTGCACATCAATGAGGTAAATGAATGGACATAACAAAACATGGCCATCCTGCAGAAATTCAAGTTTGAAACAGTCTGTAAATCTGCACGTTTGCAAGCAAAGCACATCAGTAGAACATAAGATATAAATGAGCCAGATCTGTCACAACCAACAGCTTGACCCTTTCATCCCCCTCCAAGCAGGAGTCATTTTCACCAAAGGCAAACCAAATCTGACAGAAGGAATTATTAAGAGCCACCACCTCACAGAAAGTAATTCTCACCGACAGAAAGAAAATGTAAAAAATTAAGCGACAAACCACTTTCTTGGGCTCCAAATTGACTAGTGTGTGATGTGAAACGACAGCCAGAAAAGCAAACAGGCGGGCAGCCGGGCAGCTCTGTAATGACACTTACAAACTGCACCCAGCAGGACTCTTCACACCTCTGTGATATGAACTAATGGCGCTGCAGGACGTTATGTAAAAACAGAGGGGGGAAAGGTGGGTGGGGGTGAGGTGGAGTGGAGTGGAGTGGTTATTCTTACTAATAACGGATAAAAACACGAATAGGGGTTATTAGGATATGAGAGATGAAGCAGAACAAGATGATGATTAGCTGTAATCTGAGAAGGAGAGACTGAAGTAAGTAGTGCCCTCATGAGACATCTGAATGGAAGGTTTGGTGATTACACTGCCGAGAGGCAACTTTAAAGAAGAAACAATCAGGAGAGAGCGGAAATCAAGACAAAGAGCGAGTTTAGGGGTTGACAGAATCTGTGAGTAAGTAAATGAGGGATTCAACAAAACAGACAAAAGGCTTTTTGAAAACAGCAACACACAGTATCTACACCAGAGCGTGACCGAAACTATACCGTGAAATACAAAAAAGAAGATAAAAAGAAAATCTACCAAAAATGAAATAGGCTAAAATGAGCTAAAAACACACACACACACACACACACACACACACACACACACGCTGAAGCCCTCTGTGGTACCCAGACAAGAGTTATGAGAATAACTGAGTAGTTCAGTTGCCAGTGTAACCAAGCAGCCACGTATGAAATATGCATAAATAGAATAAAATATACAATATAGTGTAATAT
>OMNV01001245.1:8037-18037 GCA_900303265.1 Brotula barbata | reverse complement strand
ATTTTCTCTTTTCTAGCAGACGCCCGGCAGCACTTCTGCATATTGTCTTCATATTTAACAAAATAAAAATGCAAAAAGAAGTATATATTTGAATACGCGTTCGTTTTTAACAGTTAGTGCAAATATGTTTTCATTATCAATAAGTTATTCAAACCCTGCACTGAACTAACGCATGTAATCCCTGAATACATTTCTACATTATTACATTTCCATTGCTGCTTATATTTTCTTTATAACTAACAAAAAAAAATGCAAAAAGCCGTTTCTTTACATTTTATACACTTTAGAGTAAGAGGAAGAGTTTGGAAGCTTAATTATACCCATTTGTAACAGTAAGTGCAGATATTTTTTACTTATTTAAACCTTTCTTGCTGGACACCTGACAGCACTTTTGGTATTTTCTTCTTGTTTGGGGATATGTGGGTGGAGTTTTTCCAGCATGCCTTTGGAAACTATGTTAAATGTGTTCTTAGTTACCCAAATTTTGCTGGTTTCTTGTAGATTGTAGTTACATTTCTTTATCGAGAAACTTTGCACCCTGAGTTAAGTTACTGAAAGGTAAGAATAGCTTTAGTTGAATTGAATAGCACTTCCTGGTTCAACTGTAATATAGACGACTCTCCCGGCTTCCAGGAAGACACCTTGCTGAGACTTTAGTCCTCTCTGTAGCTGCGTGGTTTTGGTTTTTCCTCTGGTCTCCCCCCGGTATTTCTCTTAATGCTCTCCGTGTTTACTCGAGTAATGATGCTTGATATTGTATTCCTTTAGAACGGTGAGTTTTCCCTCGCATTATTTCAACTGTGAAGAAGGCACAGCTTAAATTGGAATGAAACAACAAAAAAATAATGACGTGGGCAGGATTGTATTTTATTTTTGACATCAAGTAGTGGTCCGGAGGGGTGAGGAGGTGTGTTTGAGACCCCTGCTTTAATGGATCCTGCGCTATTTCTGGCTCCATTTCGATACAGAGTCCATCCAGCTTCTTCCTGTCATTCAGGTGGACAGTTTATCCTTTCTGAGATCCTGTTGCAGATTAATCCAGTTTAGTTATGAAAATGTGTAGCCCACGACATACTCATATTCTCCAAAATGGAAAAATCTTGTCTCTGCTTGTCTTGATTTAACACAATAAAAGCACATTATTTTAATGACAATGCAATGAGCCTTTTAGCCTTTCATATGTTTTATCGAGTTTAGCAATTAATTTGCAGTTAATTCCACTTCTGTGACTGCATTGCGTGTTTCTGTTTTCTACTTTGTGGAAATCATGTAGTGTCCTTGAAATAATGAGACCTGACTAATACAGTACGAATAAATAGACTTTTTTTGGTGTGTCCACTCTCCAATATGAAACAAAAGATACTGTAAAAGTCTTTATTCTGTAAAATTCATCACACTGTTCAGTTTTAGACGAAGATAAAGATCTTAGAAGCTTAATTTGAACTACAACTAAGCTAATAATTTATGTATTTCACCCAAAGTGGTTGTTTTATTGAGACAGGAAAGCACATTAACAATATCAATAACATCATTAGAACTGCTATATTTTTTCCACAGAGGCTCTTGGATGTGGCTAAATCTAATCAAGTTGCAAAGTTGCACCAATTGGTCTATTTTTGTAACCCTGTGTGTTCACCAACAGCTCCAACGGACTTCTATTTGTTTCCATGTTAACCAGCGTGGCAATCTGAGCGCTGAGGTTTGTGGCAGGGCCTATCATTATCAATCAATCAATTAACCAGCTTCATGATTTGCGGACCCTTCTGAAGTCGGCCATCCTGATTGTAACAGTGGCATTCTGTAATTTCACCGCTTTCTACTCACGAAACCCTTAAAATAGCCAAACCTCAGAATAGCCAAGCACAGACGAAACCTTTGTGAGGACTGATCAAAATCAAACCCATGTTTTTGTCTCTCCTTTTGGCCAAACCAACATGGAAAATGAAACGAAATTGAGCAAAGATGAATCTGGAGCTGCAACTGTTTTCTCTCTGATTTATTCAGCTAACATTTGCAATAAGAATGTTCCCAAGCCATGAAACATTCAAAACAGTAGAAAAAAAAAAAAAGATTGATTTCTTTGGCTTAGCTTCTCCCTCAAAGGACCGCTACAATCACGAGTCTCACAGTACTGAACCAGAACAGAAAAAGAATAAAGACCAAGTAGACAGAAAGGATGGCAACAGTGAGTGAGTGAATATTGCAAGAGAAGTTGAGTCCCTGTGAAGAAAATACTGTTTTGCTCACCACTCAAGCTTCACTGTCGGTCCATGCATAAATGAATACAGAAAGCTTTGTGAAATCAGTACCGCTAAGAAGGAGCTTGGCACAAGATGTTGCTGCTAATCAGTCCCATCAGCCACCACGCAACCACACACACACACAGACTGGTGTATCATTTTTCCTGATATTACCTTTCAAACTGTACTCATTCTTCACTCAACAATTCCAGCTGGATTGTGTGCTCTGTTCATGCTACATTTTAATATGCGGTGCTATTTTATTATTATTATAACGTTTAATCTATAGTACTGTAAAGGCCGCACGGAGTAAAGTCAGGATTTGTAAAGGGCAGACCTTGACTCACTTGAATTGAAGAATCTATGGTTGCTCCCGAGAGGATAGATCAGGAAGTTTGATAAAGGTGGCGAAGATCACCAAATGTATTTTCTGGGTCATAAATTATAATGCTGCTATTGAATGAAAATGGTTTAACTTTGAATATACGCATGGAACATTAAGTTTTATCGATGTGATGTATGTGTAAATGCGTTCGCTCTCTCCTAAATACATCAATAGAATAGATACGTCCCAAACACACTAAAGGTTATCGTACAGTTTCCATTTGATTTGAATAATTTTACTAAAAAACAAGTAGTCAGCACCGAGAAATGTCTTGATAAAACCGGTACAAAATGTTAACAGCATATTGCGAGGTTCTTACAATACTTGCAATCTGTTTTCATCTTGACAGCTGCTTTGTCATTTTCAGCCTTAATTGGAAGCCAAAAATGCTGACGTGCAGCGGATTTAATGGTTGAACCTCAAAGAAGCTTTTCATTTTTTACATTTTGCTTGAATCTTGAATCTCTCCTCGTCTGTGAGTTTAACTCGGCTCACCTGAAGTCTGAAGACCAAAGGAAGCCAAAGTGCCAAGGTGTGATTTTTAGTGACGTCTCCCTTATCTCCCTGATCTGACCCCTGCCCTCAGCATCTCACCGTCGGCTCACTGTACATTACTGTCATCTTGAGTAGTTTGGAGATTTGCCTAAAGATCTTCAAAAAAAAACACCATCCTGCCAAAACATGGAATACTGAACACTGAAATCCAAGTTCCCAAATTGCATGTGGGTAGTTGTTTCTTTGGTGTTTAGCACTCTTGCCTCACAGCAAGAAGGTTGTGGGTTTGAACCCGGGGTCGACCTCCGCACCTTTCTGTGTGGAGTTACCATGTTCTCCCCGTGTCTGCGTGTTCCGGTTTCCCCTACCCACAAAAACATGTATGTTAGGTCAATCACTCCTGCTGTTGTCCCTGACCAAAGCAAAGGTGGAAGATCTGCAGTTGGTCCCTGGGCGCTGTTGTGTGTGTGTGTTTGCATGTGCTTGTGTGTGCTGCCCACTGCTCCTCATTGAGGATGGCTAAGAATGCAGAGAATGAATTTCAATAATTTCAATGAAGTCTTCTTTCTTTCTTTCCTTCTTCCTCTTTCTCGTTTTCATGTGTAAAATGACAAAACGTGTCCATTATTAACAAATCTGTATGAATTTACAGATGAGAGAAGACTGTCAAAATAGTAGGTCACATGACCAGCAGCTTAACAGGCGTCGTGTGTCGAGCCAAAGATGATTCCAAAGTGAAAATGTGTCACTCTGTGTCACTCTTCCTTAAATTACTTGTCATTTTACGCACAAAAATGAGACAGAGGCGTATGTGATGCTATTGACAGCGACAGCTTACCAACTCCACAGGGAACCAGGAAGTAGGAATGTTGAGATTTAGAAAACTTTGTCACTTGGGTAGCGACACCGCCGGCTTGGTCACGTGATCCCGTGGAGCAGAGGGATCCAGATCTTAGCATTACTCGTTTTTTGACAGGTTTGCGAGGTGGAGGAGAGGATCCAGGAGGGGATCACTGTTCGTAAACAGCTTATATGCTTGTTAAGTAGAACAAATTACTGTTCTGGAATATCTCTCCGAAACAATTGGATGGATATTTTGTCAGAGCTCCAGCTAAATGTTTATTGTAATACTACAATTAATGACCGTGTCTAATCAGTTTCATCTCAGCTCTCGAGTGCCACATCGTCCCTGTTGAGAATTTTTGCTTTAACAAAAATCCAATTTTGGAGTTGTTTTGTGTTTTGTTTTGTTTTTTTGTTTTTTTTCTCGATCAGGCTGTTAGAGTGTTTTGCCACACTGTGAATGTAGATTAAATTGAAGTAAGCCACAGGTGGCCTCTCCTCATTAAACAGTTCAGGGTGGAAGTATGAAGAGAGAGAAGAGGAGGAGGAGGAGGAGAGAGAATGACACACTTCCATTTATTTATTTAATCACACTCCTGTTAGCTGCACTTGGATAATCAGTTTGCAGGGCAGGGGTAGACTGACAGGAGAGGGAGAGAGAGAGAGAGAGAGAGAGAGGAGTGAGTCACACTGCAGTCAGGTATTATTTGCGTCTTGTGAATGAATCGTAGGTATACGTGTGTGTGTTCGTACATTATTTTGCCTCTAATTTGTGCGCCACACATCTTACTGCTCCTTCAGTCTCATCAGTCTCATGAACACATGCTCAGTTTATATTGCAGCAACGCATCAGCCACCTGGAGGGGAGAACGCCTGGGTGGCATTTTGACATGCTGTTTTCAGCTGACAGGTTCAGGATAATCACTTCAAGATTCCCATGAAATTTCCTAATAAGCTGTTCGCTGAATGTCAATCTGGCCTTACCTGGCTGAGGTGGGACCGTTCGGGGAATTTTTTATTTTCTTCTCACGATCTCCTCGCTGGTGATTTGACAGCTGTTGTTCTTAATTTTCTCCCTGGCTATTTCCTGAAGCTCCATCTGGTGCTGCCGAGAGTGAGGAGCTGCTCGGCGAGCCCCAGTCAGACACGCACGCACGCACAAAATCGCACACGTCGAAACGGCGTGCTTGCGAATACGCTCTTCTCTTTCTTCATGTTGGGAAACCTGGAACATAAAACGCAAATACAGCCTAATTTCTAAAAGTCACCCCACAAATTCTTATTCATTTATGCTGCTCCAGGAAACATCAAATAGCAGGCAGAAAACATTTGTCCTTGAGCATAATCAACGCATTTTGAAAACTTCCCCTGCTGCTTTGTTCTTCTAGTCAAATGTAAGTAAACACACTCGTCCTGAATGGACGTAATGGGCTGAAAGCAAATGGCTGTGGATTTCATGCTGTTTGTCTACCTCTCTACCAAGGGCCGTGAGGAGAAGAAATCCACCGAGTGATGTTCCATTTGTGCTCATCACTGCTGACGAGCTCTCCTCGTTCTCCTCCCAGTGTGTTTTTCATATACATTGAACTCTCTGTCCTCCATCCGCCCCCTTACAGATACTTTGATTACCGCCTTGTTTTCCCTCCGTGCTCCGATCCGTTCATCTCAGACGGTTTAATGACAGCTGTAATCCTATTGATCCACAAAACTGATCCTTCCTAATCCTGTTACATGAAAATGGTACGTTGGCATGTGCATCTTTGCTTCGGTGGAGTACGGTCGGGCAGTGGGAACAGCTTCATGAATTCCTGGGAAAGATGAACGCTGGGAGACAAACATCAGAGGGAGGATCTTAAAGCTGCTGCAGAGGTTGAGAACATCCAGGACTGAACCTGAAGTAAAAGGAGGGCTGCTTTGTGAATCAATTATTTGTCTCTGCTGTGGAGGATGTGTGTGTGAGTGTGCGGTGCGCCTTTACGGTGGACTGAGGACGCAGAAAAACGGAAGACCAAAGAGCATTTTCACTTTAACTCCTGGGAATGAGTCAGCCTGACTCGATTCTCTTCCACTTCCCACTCTGCCTCTTGCTTTCTCTCCTTGCTCCGTGGGCTCCGTTTCTCTGGTGTTTTGCCACCGATATGCCCTCTCTTATTGGCCTCATCTCTCTTCACCTCCCTCTCTCTCTCTCTCTCTCTCTCTCTCCGCCTCCATTTAGATTTCTGTGTCACTTTTTTCTTTTTTCTCGCCCGTCTCATTCCTTCTCCCTCCTCAGCTGTCTCCGTCGAGACCTGTGCTATGTCACACCTGCGTGAGGCAAAAGCCCGTGGCACCACCGTGCCACGCCAATAATTGACACTTGTGACATCCCATGATCCATATCAGATCGGTTGCCCGTCAGTGTACTGGTCAAATCAGCGGTAAGAAGTCACGTTTCTCCGTGGCGTTGAGTGTAGGGTATTGTGGAGGTGACTTTGTCCTGGCAGGCTCTGCCTCCCACCCAGGGTGGCTGTCATCGATTTTCACCGTATATGTGTGTGTTGTGACAGAGAGATAGGGTAGTGGGAAACATGGGAGATAAACCCAGTGTATTTGTGCTACGGTCAAAGCAGTCAAACGCATGGCGCAGAAATACCCGTGAAGAAAAATATCTGCCTGAAAGTGTCGACAAATAACAGTCGTGTTCAAAGTATTTACTGCAGTTAATTGGGCCGTATTTAAGTAACCTATGACACACAGTCTGGTGCGCTTCAGCGTTGTTATGTAGACGGCGCCTAATCTCTGAGCTGTATATTACGCTCCTAATTAACCGTAGGTGTGTTTTGGGGCGAACATGAATCGATCCAATCAGAGCTTCAGAGCCTTAAGTGAGCTTGAACGTGGTTCATCGCTATTTAGATGGCGGAGACTCGACTCTCGGTGTATCAGGGCCGACAGATTTGAAACAAGGCAAGCACGTCATCTATGGGAGCAACTCTCAACCACAAACGAGGAGATTTTCTTGGACTTTTTATTACTTGTAACCCCTCATCAAAACCAAAGAAAAGTCATTTGTATTCCATCTTCACAACCAGCAAAGGAACATAAAATTTGTCACAACAGGAAGTTACACTTTATTTGCAAAACCGACCTTTATTCGCTCATTTAGAGTGTAACTCTGGAGAGACCGCCACTGGGCGACCTTTTTGCCCATGTGGGTGTGGAGAGCAAGTAAGTAGTCCCTCTCCTATTGCCCAGTGCTACAGTACGTGTTTTCATTAAAACTGAGCGATCACTTTTAATTGTACACCATCAAAAAAAAAAAAAAAATCTGATTAAAAATCCAGGCACTGAGTCGTCTTCCTGTGTTTAAGTAAGTAATTAGTCTTTTGGAAAGGTTTTATTGTTCCCGCATTTCTCTGGAAACATCAGGCACGCCAGGTTTTCTGCCTCCTCTCTAAAAAAGACAAGATCGAAATATTCTCAGCGGTGAAACATGATCCCCACTCCACCCACAGCTCGTAATCGGTCATTCGGTCGGCGTTATCTTCCTTCATCCCGCCGCTGCTTTGACTGCACTGTACAAAAATGGCCCCGGGCGAGTGTTAATCAGGTGAAATTGTACAAAAGATAAATTATCCGAAGCGTACGGGCAGAAATGCTTGCTTGAAATTTCCACGCGGGAGGTCTGATTTGGGGCGAGTTTCACCTCCTCAGACTTCTTTGCAGTGATTGTTCTGTTGTCATATCGGGGGGCCTGAATTAAAATGAGGTGCAGGCTCCCATCTGTTACCGGGTTGCAGCTTGATCTTTCTCTTGTGTGGGAGGGAAAAGCAATTTAAGCTGGCAGGAGTTTGTTATTCCTCACAACTTTAGCTTTTGTACACATTTGAAGCCATTGAAGCCTCTGAACCTATGATGGCTTTGGTGGAAGAAAAGCACTAACTTTGCAATAGGAGTGAACAAATGTCTTTCAAGTAGAGTGCAAGCTGTTCTCTCCGCTCCGAGGGTTCCTAAGGCAACCGCTCCTTGCCTCCTTTTGTTTGGCGAGATGTGAGTCATCGATTGGTCCGACTGTTTCAACATTGATTGTGGATTAAACAAATTAATGAAGGATGACTGATTGTTAATACACGGTTTTGTTTTTCATGTAGCACACAGAATGTAATCAATCTTCAGCAGATTTCATTTGTTTTGGTTGCGTATTGCTCGTACGTTCAGTTTGACTTTTTTTCATTGTGTTGTTTCTAGTTTGAGATCTATGAATCATCTAGCTTGGCAGTTGAATCAGGGACACCTGGATTTGGGGGAAGATACTTGGAGACGTTTCCACCTCTCATCAAAAAGGTTTTATCAGCTGTCACTCACAGCTGTGGACCCAAGAGCAGAAACAGAGACAAGAATGAATTTTTATGACACACTAATTTTATTTACGACCAGGAGTGAAGCGTGCGAGCATACCGGCTGGGGTTTGATGGGGATGAGGTGGAGAGCGAGGAGCAGGCAGATTGGCAGGAAGACGGGCAGATGATAGTGTCATCCTGGACACAGGTCAAAGAAGAGTCACAGACATATCATTTGCATCAGTATTAGTTTGTTGTATTGTATTAGTATGACATGTTTTTGAATGATGTATTCAACTTTATTGTCTTTATTGAAAAACCATCTAAATTTAAAAGTTGATAGCTAAATAAGAGTCAGAGAGTAATTGTGGGATTATTATCCAATTAGTCGATTAATGATCTCTATAATCGATGGCTGGTCGACTATCAAAATAGTCGTTAGTTGCAGCCCTGCTGGCAATGAGCTAATGAGGAGAGCGGACTTATGAGGAAGAGAGCTGATGAATTGGTGGACAGCTGGCGTGAGGGTGATGAGCTGAGGATGAGGAAGGAAGGCTAACGCACATACAGGAAGGAAGGACCCTGGGGTCGTTATCGAGGTCATGGATACTACTTGGTTCGTTAGTGCTCCTGGCCATCGTAGCGGCAGTCGTTATTATACGGCGGCACGGTGGCGTGGTGGTTAGCACTGTCGACCTCCGCACCTTTCTGTGTGGAGTTACCATGTTCTCTCCGTGTCTGTGTGGGTTTCATCTGGGTGCTCTGGTTTCCCCCACCCACTAAAACATGTACGTTAGGTTAATCACTCCTGCCGTTGCCCCTGAGCAAGGCAAAGGTGGAAGATCTGGAGTCGGTCCCCGGGCGCTGTTCTGTGTGTGTGTTTGTGTGTTTGCATGAGCATGTTTGTGCTGCCCACTGCTTCTCATTGAGGATGGGTAAATATGCAGAGAATTAATTTCCCTACTGGGATCAATAAAGTACCCTTCTCTCTCTCTCTCTCTCTCTCTCTCTCTCTCTCTCTCTCTCTCTCTGTTAGTCATTTGAGGCCAAGTGCAAACAACAGTTGCTGGAGTTGTTGTGTCTCTTCGGTCTCCTGGGAAGGGTTGAAAGGACAGCGCCGTAGGTGGGCGCATACCTCCTCCCTTGTTGAGTGACGGTCCCTCTTCTTTGACGTGGATTGCGCCTTCACCCCTGTCCTCCCTATCCAAGATCTGTTTGCTGCGGTGTTTGCTGATGATGCTGATGTTTCAGGTGTAGGTAAACTGTTCAGTCTCAGCCCTGCATTTGTTTGATGGTTGCTTCGTTTCTCCAATATACAAGTCACTGCGTTGGGCAGCAAACTCCAGATTTCTCTGCTTGTGTTTGGGTGTGTGGTCTTTCAGGTGGAACAGTTTCTGACTAACGGTTACTGGGTTTAAAAAACACATGGATGCAGTGTTTGTTACCCCAGACCCATATGGGGTGACAATATTGGTGCATTTCTCCTTTTGTGCTTCACCACGTGCAGGCGTGTTGTTCTTCCTGGATGTTGTGGCTGTTTTTATAAAGGTCCAGTCGGGGTTCTCACGGACTTTAAGTGCTTCCCTCAGTTGTTAGTGCTTCAAACATGTCATTAGGCTACTTACAGTCATTAGCCAAGGTGAGCATTATTGACTCCTGAGTCAAATGAAGCCATCGATGGGGGATAAGGGAGGGGGACAGACGAGAAGAAGTAAGAT
>OMNV01001242.1:8112-18422 GCA_900303265.1 Brotula barbata | reverse complement strand
GGTGGAACTGATTGCACTTTGCAGCCACAGAGCTGTTGCTCCATTACACACAAACAAGCACACACAGAAGAAACAGGAGCGCGACAGAGAAACAAACTCCCCCAGGTCTTGCTCACTCAAGCCCCTTTCTCTCGACCACCAATATTGCCACTGATATTGCCTTGGTGTTACATGACTCAATATCCACACAGATGCATAACCACTCCCGCACCACCACACACACAACACACACACACACACACACACACACACCCTCCTTCTCACTCACTCACTCACAAGCAATTGCAAAAAAAAATAGATTTCACATTTTCCACGATGACTATTGTTACTTTTCCGTCCACGCTTTCTCATTCCAATCTTCAATTACTAGCGAGGCCGAGGGCTTCCCATGAGGCTTTACTCTCTGCACCCCCACCCTGAGGACAGGGTCCTTCTCTTTCGGTAAACAAGGTACCGATGTCAGAAAACACATCACTGAGAGCAGAGCCTTGTAATATGCTCGACTTCTATAGCTTACCATACATCACCATGCCAGGGCGCCTTAATGTCACTTACCCTTAAACACACCTGCGAGCACAGGCACGCACACACAGGCTGATAAACACACTAACAATACTGGGAAGGTGGTATTGTAAACTAAATGCCACTAATAGGTTGATTCTGCATGCACAATGAATGCAAATTGCCTGCTGTGTGACATATCGGGTGTAACACACTCTGCAGCGTTCCCATCAAACTGGGGGGCATTTCCCCTGATGCTCATCTCTGGTGTGTTAATGAAGATATATGGCACAGGTACGATGATGACATTTTCATGGGAAGTAGACAGCCTTCATTCGTCCTGAGACACTGCTCAGACCACGGCTGTCTGCTCAGTGATTGGGCAAGTGGTTTATTTTGGATATCATGAAAAACATGTGGCGGAGAGTGTGGGGAATATAGATATCAGATAAGACCTCTGTGACTTGACTGTGATATGATGATTTCACGTGATTTTATTGTCTGGCATTGATGGATTACATAGCCGCATACTGATTGATAACATGACACTTTGGATGCAGTTAAAATCCAATTTGGGAGTTATTGTGTGACGCGAATGTGAAAATAAAGCAGTTCTTAAAGGGTTTGTAAGAGGACATATAATGGAAATGGTGAAACTCTCTCAGAAAATCTCTCCCCCTCGTCCTCTCTTTACCCCCCCATTCCCCTGCGTGTGTGTGCGTGTGTGTGTATCTGTAGGTGGTGATAGCTGGGAGGGTCGGGGCGCTGGCTGGCTGATGGATGCGGTGGCTGAGCACGTTGCCATGGTGCTACCTGATGGGGAATGTTCTGCAGCAGGAGGCTGAAGCCAGCATCCCTCCAATGGGAGAACAGAGCGAAAGAGGAGGGTGGCGGCAGTGTTGTGCCTGTGTGTGTGTGTGCGTGTGCGTGTGTGTACCAGTTTGTGTTTGTGTGTTGGGGGGGCTCATTTCACAAATACGTACACATGAGCTCAAAAAAATAAAATAAAAACCCCACACAGACATGCATGCGTTTAAGCACACACTTGCACACACGGACACACTTTTCATTGGGCAGAATGAAATCTCACCACTTCCAGAGATGGTGCAGTTGAATTATTTATGGCTGACCGTCTCCAGGCCAGGCCGTAATAAAGTTACAGCCGAGACTAATTTGCAGTTTGATGAGGTGGGCTTTTAGCAGTGGATCCTGGGCCAACATTAAGTACATATTGTTTTTACAGATTTGATTACCTTTTTATTGTTATTGTTATTAATGCACTGGGTGTGTGCATGGCGTATAACAGAATACACACCCCGTCTTGTTCGCTCTGCACAACACAAAAATCTGACCAGAGGAGTGAGCCCAAACTGAATAAGCAGTGTGTGGGGAACCATTTAGACATATACGGGATGTAATCTCCCCACTTTAAAAATCCAATAAAAGTGGCAGCTCAACACCTTTTATAGCAACCTGGAGGCAATCTGCTTCTAAATACATAAGCTTCAGCCGTGAATCAGCTGTGAATTGGACCTGAGCCATCTGCTTGCTCTCTCACACATACACACAAATGAACGCACACACACAATCTCATAAGGGCCTATATAGAAGAGTATCAGGGTTGGTAAGCTGATGTAAGCACTCACAGATAGTACATTACGGCGGGAGTGGGAGCTTTACAGTAATGGGATGATGGCGTTGGGAATAACAGATTGTGAATTGTGATTTATCCAGGCTAAACAAAATTGAATTTTACACAATTTTCAAAGAACCCCATGTTGCCTGGCAAAGACAGCGCACTGTGAACCCTGTGGATAATTTGATGTAGCATTATTGGGCTGTAAAATAAGGACGTTCTCAAGCCATCAAAGGCTTAAGCCCCCGTAAAAATGCTGTGGCAAAAAAAAAAAAAAAAAAAAAAAGAAGTGAGAAGTGTGAGAGGTATGTTGCGGACATCCTGTAATATCTCAGGGTGCTAAACAAGGCGCAGAGCATTCAGCTTACACGGGATAGACGATAATCCTTTGATTAATGACACCCAGCATATTTAATGCTTAATACACAGAAACCGGAGCTGACACGCCAAACAATTAGGTCAATTACCGGATGACAACTATGTTGTGCTGGGTTAATTACTGGAATCTTCTCCGGCAAGGCACATCCATTTAAGGGCCAACGGCATGTAACAGAGTGCACATGCAAATGAACTCACCTACAGTACAGGGCAGAGTCTGGATATGATTCTACATTTTTGCAGGAAGCGATGGTGGCACTGTTACTACATTACACATTTATCCTTATTACATCTCTGCACAGGTGAAGTAACAATGCATATGAAGATAATACACGCGCAGGAATATATGAAATGTTTAAAGAGCGAAAAGACAGGTGAGGAGAGAGAGAGTATGTATGTGTGTAGCTATTTTAAATATTAGTTATATTAGTCTCTGGCGTGTAATGCCGGTAGCTGCAGGCGGGGAGGAGAGGAGAGCCAAGGTATTAGCCATGCTCTCAGTCCATCGTTGGAACAATATTAATTAATCAAAACCAGGACACTCGAGGCGTAACCACTCCATGGAGCTCATCTTGTCATTATGATCTCTCCCCCTTGTATCACTCCCTTATCCTCAGCAACTTACACACGCCTCCCTTGTGTACTATGTATGAACGAGAAACACGCGCGCACACACACACACAGAAACAGCTGCTTTCGAACACAGACACATAAGCATAAACAGGATATATTCATCGCTCACCTACAGTTCTGTGCATTTGGAGGGGTCGGCCTGGGAGCAAATGGGGATGGCGGGGGTCATTTCCATATTCACTTAGCAGAATGTTGCCTCTCTCCTTTCTGCACTGAGGCGCTTTAATCAAAGCACTGCCATTGCTTCTAAATGGCCCTGGAGCGCCTTTGAAACACACTGACACCGGTGTCGCGCTGAAAAGGACATGCTTTTTATCCCCTTAAATGGCTTGTAAAAGGGCCCCATTGACTACACAAGCAGCCGCCACTTGCATGCCTCCACTCTTTGGGCTCTATTGTACCGCTAAGTGAAAGTGTCAACGATACTGGACGAACACAGCCTGCCTGTTCAACAATATGCTCTGTTTTTTTTTTCTTCCACAGCCTTGAGGCATTAATGTGTGGCAAATATTTATATTGACATCCGTGAGTGAGCCTTTTATGCAACTTTGAAAAAAAAAAATGAGCTGGGTTTAATGTGAGAAAAGAAGGGAGAAATCTTATTATGGTAATGCGAAATTCAAAGGCATCATTTTCTGTTTTCCTGAGTGTTGGTACACAAACGTTGACACGGACATGCGTATTCAAGCTGGAACACGTGGCTGTAAGTGCACACAAAAATTTAATCACACAGCAAGCCCACATATGCTGAGTCCCTCAACACACACATCCTATAAGCACGGCAATAGAGTATGAAGGCTGTCATCCATCAAGAGGTATTGCCTGTCCTTGTTAGAAAGTCCTAATCCACTTGTTTCTGCAGTCTATTCTCCTGGTAGTAGCCCTGCAGTACCACTCTAATGGGCCAAAGGAGCTCACCACACACACACACACACGCACACAAAGACCATTAGGAGAAAGAGGTAGAAGGTGCGTGTGTGAGTGTGTGTCTTTTTCAGTCACGTCTTTTTCATTCTATACTTTTTGACGAGTATTTATATTCGTTATAACTTTCTGAAGTTCAAATTTTTTTACATCGACAGGGCATTTCTTCAACAGCTCGAAGACTGAAGCCGCAAAAAAGATATTGTGTGAAAAAATAATGCCATCTGAAGGTGAAAAAATGTTACTCATCATTTGTCATTTAGATTTTACATTAAATCTCATCGCTCCAAATATCCAACTGTAACATATATATGCACTAACTCTCAATGTCTCGCTCACACACATGCACACACACGCACGCACACACACACGTAAGCATCACCTGTTTATGAAGTAGAGTGACAGACACATACTGCATTACGTTCAGAAAGACTGAATGGAACAGTGTATCGACCACTTGGTGCTGCACTCGGGGATGCCTGGAGATTAAGTGCAGCTGTGTCTTCATCAGATGCGATAGGTGTTTGTCTGTGTGTGTGTGTGTGTGTGTGTGCGTGCGTGTGTGTGTGTGAGTCTGAATGTGTGTGGTTGTAGTACATGCATTTGCTCCATTAGTACAATAGTAGCTTCTACCTCTCCGTGCACACATACAGCACTGTATGAATGGATAACATGTGTTTGTGTAACTGAGCTGGTGTACACGTGACCCAATGAGTTCTCTCTCTCTCTCTCTCTCTCCCTTCTCTCCCTTTCTCTCTCTCTGTAGTCTCTCAATTAGGCTGCGAGTGGGCCCATGGGGAGCCATTGTTTGAGTAGTGGTGGAAGACAAACAAGATTGCCACCAAACACACCAGCTCCCTGGGCAACACTTGAGACTGCTGCAGTCATTCACTCATCATCTTCACTCACTCACTCAAACACAGACACGCGCACGGTAAAATGATCATATACAAATGCACAAATTAAGTCATACTCTACCACTTGCACACTACAGACTTGACACTTGCAATGTGGTGTGCACACAAAACACACAAACCTGAAGTTATTTCATGCAACAAAAAAAAAAAAAAATTATATATATATATATATGTATATACGCAGAGACACACAAACATACAGGGGGATTATAGCTCAGTGCTGCTCTTCATGGTAAATGGACCAAAACCACAAATCCTAGGAGAAAATGAGGGCACACATGTTTACACACAAATTACACCCTGTGGGATAACTTAGCCCCGTTTCTACAAGATAGGCCACACGGTGTTAGACGATAATGTGGGAAAGGATATTCCCACATGCCACTTTACTTCTGCCTCAACAAGGGCGGCCTTTGTGGTACAAGTGACCGAATATGCCAAAGGCCAATGTAGAAATTTGTGTCTGGTTGCAGCAAAAAAAGAACAAAAAACATGTTTGTATTCTTGCTTACAATATCGGTCTCCTCCTCATCTCGCTCCTCCTTTCATCCTTTAATCTCAGTTTCTCTCTCTCCTGAGAGGAAAAAATAGAGGATTTTCAGGTCATAAAAGTTTTATAGAAGCCATAAAGGGTAAGCATGTACTGCCAGCCCTTCTGAACTCTCACTCCCTGCTCTTTATATCCTTCTGAGAGGTGAGATGGGCATTAAGGTAAAGAATTCCACTGGAAATGATTTAACGATTTTCATCCTTGAGGATTCTTTTTTCATTGCCCCCCTTTGGTTCCTTTATTTGATTTTTTTTTTGATGGTTTATACATTTTGGGTGGACAACACCTACACCTCAGCCACACTCTCACTCTTTTTAAATACAGCAATGCTACGGAACGCTGTGCAATGCTAAGGAAAAGAGAGCTCACTACAACATGAAAGCGTAAAGTTTCAAGTCACATCCACGTTGTGGAATTAAGAGGATGGAGGCTCCATTCAAAATACAGATATTACTTTATATTATGTTCTGAAGTGCAGCAACGTACAGCATGGTTTTCAGAGTCAAAATAAAGCACAGATATATTTATTGTTATGCACTGAATCACAGTGCTATACAGTACTATTTCTATTGTGGGTAGTCCTGTCTGCATTTCCAGAGAATAAGGAAATGAGTTCCACGTACAGCATGGCATAGCAAATGGGAGATGACAGTTATTCGGCTGAATGGGGTGGCAGTCGGCTCTTTCCCCCTAACCTATGCGGCGTGCTGTAAAATAGAAAGCGAGTGAACAACAAGAGAAATAAATGACTTTCTGGACAAAGGCAGCAGCAAAGCAGAAAGCATTTCTCCTGAGGCTAGGAGGGGGAACGAGAGAGATGGAGAGATGGAGGAGGAGAGGGGGTGACAGGGGAGGGGATACATCACCTTGTGCAGCACTCCATATCATTTGCATGGTTTATACTCTCCAAGGCCCCCGCCATGCAAATGATTCATAAAGTAGAAATAGAGAGACTTTGGAGCCGGTGTCAGGAGTGAATTTATATATGATTGCCAGGCGGGCCCAGTGTCCTAAATCATTTTCAATTAGATGACACTTTCAATATCGAGCTGCTGATTTAGAGATATTAAAACTTCTTCTCCCTTATCCTCCACAGAGTTGAAAGCAAGCAAGCTTATCTGCCGCCCTCCTCGTTCTCCCTCTCTCCTTCTTCCTCTGCTTTTCATCCTGTTTTCTCATCTTCCTCCTCTTAAAGGTGCATGTCAAAAAGATCTTTTTTACAGCACGGAGCAAGCTCTTCAAGGGAAGAGAGGAGGCCCCTGCATGTGAAATGAGGGTGATTTGCAATTCATTTTAGATTTACCATGTCATTGTCTCTGTAGATCTATGCAGCACTGAAACAAATGGGAATATTCTGGAATTTATGGACAATCGACTTTGCTGCAAAATGGGAATTCAAGAAAATTTCAAGATCTTCGTTCAGGCAATTTACTTATAAAGTACCGCACACATCAGACCACTTAGGATAACTGGTCTTGCTTTTGGAGGGTTGCATTATAATCGCATTATAAAAAAACAGCGTGGCTTGCTAATTTCAGGATTGTGGCCAATCCTGAGCAACCACAACAGCATAAAAAAAACTATAAAACTTAACATGTAAACCATAAATAAAAGGAATCGTAAAACTATTATATTACTTTAGGCAGAGACTGAGAGGTTTAAGTTTACAGCCAGGGGAGAGGAGGCTTCATGAGAGTAGAGAGTAGAGATCTGATTACTCTTGTAATCTGATAACTCATAAATGTTTTATTAAGGAATGTAAACATCTTCACAATCAGTGTAAGTCGCCTCCACGTGCATTTACACAACGGGCGGACTCTGTTCAAGCTGCAATTATGCAATGCATCACATATATTTGGCAAACATAATCCTATTTATCCATTTCATGTATACTCCTTAACAGAGTATACATGAAATGGATAAACATTTTTACCTTAACTGCAGTACAGACAATCAGACGATGGTTTGATTAAGAGAGACATAAAAATTCTAAACAACAACATCACATTTCAAGACTTTTCATCTTTGTAAAGTCAGATTGTGGTTGCCTAGATTTTATGTTTGTGTCAGAAAATGCATGTGTAAGGAAATTTTTGTTAATTCCATTGATATCATAAACTTACTTACAATTACAATTGGGAAATTGTAAAGGTAGTCAAAGAAAGACTCTTTTTTTGATTCACATTGACATTGCAGTGAATTCTTTTCACTTTCTTAAGAGTTAAATAGTTGCTTCTGTATTGAAGGGACGCGGTGCCAATGAAAAAGTTACCATATGATGTGAGTCAAACAATATTTTCTGTTCAGGGTCAGATACTGTGCCAATCACAAACAGCCCTTCTGTGCTCCCGGCGTCAGTCCTGAATCTCTGCCTCGTTCACATTCCGCTCATGCAGCCTTCTCGACCTTTCGCCAGGCTGCCTATCAAGCATTCATTGTACCACTTTTAACAACCTGGTTGCATCTCTGCTTCTATTGTAAGGGTCAGTCTGAAAGACACCTGTATTTTACCAAGTGCATCAACTATCAGCACCACTCTGCCTCATCCAACCATCCTTCAAGGCAATAAAGCTCACTTAAATTGACAGAGTGCACTTCATATCAAAAGCTTCACTCAGTAGCAGCACACATCACCATTCCCTTATCTCCCCAGCACTATGAAGTCCTGCACCCGCTCTGCCAGCAACAAACCATTCTGAAGCAATAAAGTCTATATCTTAATGATATATCCGAACAGAATGTCCCATAGTAATGCAGCTAAATGCATTTTCACCCATCACCTTTACAGCCCACATCTCACATTTTACCTATCTCACTCCCCCACCACCCTCTCTACAGCAATAAAACCCAGGCTTAGATGGACATCTCCCATTTCTGCACTTCTCTCAACAAGCTGCCCCCCACCTCCTCATCTTCATCTTACTCCCCTCATCCCACCCCCCATATTTCCGTCAACCACTGTCCTCCACCTCCTCTTCATCTTCCTCCTCTCATCCCACCCCCTCTATCCTTCCCTCAACGCACTCTTCCTTCCCCCACCCAACTACGCTTCCCTATCTCTCTCCAACCCTGTGCTCTTTCTCTTCTTCCCCTCCTCCTATACGGTGTGCTCCACCTCTTCGATCTCTTGCTCCACATCCTATCAGCCCCCTCCCCTGCCGTGGTTCTCCTCATGATTGTGTGTGGGGCCCGTCCCGCTGACAAGCCTGGGCAGGGCCGATAACACCGGGAGGCGAACAATGGGGGGAATATTGTAAAGCCTAATGGAAAGGAGCTGGAGTTGGATGGGGGATCAGAGACATAAATCAGCAAGCCTGGCACTGATGGGGCTTTTCAACAGCAATAAGAGAGAAAATACCTCTCAGAGCACCACGGCACAGGATAGGCAAAGGGACCTACATACTCCACCCCTTGTCACCGCATGATGGAAGAAAAAAAAAACACTTGAAATGACCCTGACACGCAGATGCACTCTGACAAACAGACATGCATGTTTTCATGCATACACAAACACCCATACATACACATCAGTACGCATTCATGCATTTAAACATGTACAGTATATCCATACATATAGCATAATGCATGTACGGCCAATTCATCGAATGCACAGACACGCACACACACCCGCACACAAACACACACTCTTGGATACCCAAATGAAATCTTAAAGCAGAATCTGAAGAGCTATGTTGAGTGGGGCCTGTGTCAATCTGTGTGGGGATGGATGGGAAGGGGGAGGGCATCATAGGCCATTGAGAGTGATAAGCGGTGGGGATGGATGAGTCACATTTTACCTTCATGGTGTTCTGCTATTCACTGTGTAAAGATAATGGACGGACCCACTTAGTAATCAGAGGTAGAATTAAAGAGCTTATCTCATCTCCATTCGGACTCTCCACAAAGCCTTTCTTATTCCATCACTTCTTATTCTTTTTTTTTTCCTCACCTGCCATCACTTCTAATTATCTGCAATAAATGAATTACTCCTGCGTTTGAAAAAGGTGCTGCGTGTGCCATTTTATCCAATCATGTGTGAGTGAGGGCATCGGTGGGAGATGGAGGCCGTACGGGAAGAACTTTTTATGACACGCTGACAGTGTTTATCATCTGTATGCTTAATTGATTTAACCACTAGTGACAAGATGAAAGACTGCATGCAAGTGTAGGTGTGTTATTACTTTAGGGTAAAGCTTTGAAGGGAAAATGTTACATTGCAGTCTAACCTGTAGGAAAGATACACTGACAATGCACAGAGCGTGATTCACACAGCCAAACCCACAAACATCTGATATAAAAAGAAAAGGTGTCTTGGGCCATCTTAAATCTTTCATCACTGTAATTGGCTACATAACAGGTCTGAAAACCAGTCGGCAGCAGTCAGTTTGGTTTAAGGAACGAGAGAGGGAGAGAGAGAGATTAGGCATCCTTCACAGGTCTTAAATCTCCATTAATCATTGCCCCTCTATTCACATCCCTGACTCTGACACAGATAAGAGCCCCCATATTAAAAAAAAAAAGAGGAACTGGGAAAGAGAGAAAGAGGGAAGGAAACGGGGGAGATCACAGCCTTGTTAAAAATAATAAGCTGCTACAGAGCCACGTGGAGAGGCCCTGGTGAGATGGGAATTGCTGATTAAATTAAAGGCTCATTAATCAGCCCTTGACCACGACTCCCCCATTTCTCTTGTTCAGCTCGCGCCACTGACTTCCCCCTTTTTTCTCCTCTGTCCCTCCTTCTCTCTTGCCAAGAGTGGGATCTCCTGCTGAA
>OMNV01001239.1:7676-63100 GCA_900303265.1 Brotula barbata | reverse complement strand
AAAACAAGGTTTGGACCTCTGCCAGGGAAATCTCAATCATTTCAATGCCCCAAAGTGTAGCTGAGCAGTGTGTGTTCAGGAGGAATGATCACGCATAGAGAGGTGAATATGCAGCTTCAAAGTGTTTCTTCTCTTTCACCACCCAACTCTGAACATACCAACAAAGTAAAACTCTGCTGATGGATACACAGAGATGTCACCACACAATCTCACCCTTAGATTACAAAATAAAACATCGGCCAGTCAGTGCCATTCATCTCTACTATAATTCAGATTTGTATCTCTGTACAAATCCTGACTCAGGGGTTTACTGTCCACATTGTAACATAACAATTTTTAAATATCGGAGATGTAGTTAAATACATTTCACATGTTAGAGGAACAAGGCCAACATCCTGTTTTGCTGCAAGTTAATGTTGAATTTCTATCAACCCAGAATGCCTTTGTTTTGTTGTACTGAAGCGTGTTTTGGTGTTTCAGGTTCATTCACACCCTGATTTTTGAGAAACAGGCATTTTGATGGCGATCGTGTTGAGCATGGCTATTTAACGGTAAAGATTTAGTATTCATGTGCCGTGCTGCAGGATCGCAGCGCACTCATAAAAGCTCAGCCAGAGTCCATCACCAAACAAATGGGAGCTGTGTGTTTTTCTGATTTATTAGCAGAGCCCTCCCTTCTTGTTCTCCTTCTCCTCCTCTCTATCTTTCATTATTGTCTTTTCCTGTCTTCCCCCCTCCCCTCCTTCTGTGTTACAGTGTGAGGGCAGCGCACATCCATTTTCCGTGGTGGCAGTGTGTCGGTGTAAGTGTGCGTACGTGTGGCTCGCTGTGTGTCTGTGCACGTGTAGCTGCTATTGTTGCCGTCATTGTGATGGTGTGTGCATGAGTGCAAACATGACGACTGTGTGTATGTGTGAGGATGTCACATGACGTTCTTAATGACAATCTGTCTGTGATCTCACATTTCTCCCCTTAGCTTCTCCTGTTGATGAAGCGTGATGCTTTCCTTTTGTTGCCCTTAATGGAGGCTTAACGTCTCTACTCACAGATCAATATGACTTTATGAATTATTTGGTCTGCGGCTGTTTTCTTTTTTTAAACTGGGGCTACACTTGATCATTAGCATGCCATCTTAGCCAGGGCCACTGGTGTCTATTTCTTACGTGCGAGTGTGTGTGTGCCCGAGAGTACAAGCATGTGTGTGTGTGAGTGAGAACATTAAGCATGTACTTTAGGAGAAGTATGTGTAAGTCATGGTGTAATTAATCTGCTGGCCCTCAGCTCTGATTAAACTCAGATTCTTCCACACAGCTGAACACTCTCCACCTTCTGTCCTCTGGCGTCTCCTCATCAACACCCCAAACACACAGTCAAATATACTGTACACGTGTAATAATTTATCTTTCTGAATGGCATTGAATATAATCAGTGAAAACACAGGGGAAATAAGCATCCACAGTGGTACGGAGGAAAACATACTGTGTCTTTGAAGTTATCAGATTTGAAAAATGAAAATAATTTTGCTCTCAAATTGCCATAACATCATATTAAGAAACACTTAGAGAACAAAACAGTAACAAGGACACAGCAACCTATGACCGCTAAAGCACAATAAATTTGTAAAACTCATTTTTAAAATTGTTACTTCCTAAGTAACATGCAATTTGATTACCTTGAATGTACAATAAAAAATACATTTTATCTGACTTAAGAGTTTTAACAGATGAACTCAGATTTATTTAAAGAATAATTTAAAGAGTGTGGTATGTGTATAAAATCAGTAACAGCAGCCAAACTCAATAAAAACATCAGAAATTCCCCTATTTCACGGCAGTTGCCCTTTAGTTGATATGAGAAGTCAATAAGGGCTATTGTACAGATCTAATAAAAAGGTGCTTCGAGTGACTGCGTGTGTGTGTGCTGTGTGCGCTCGTACGTGCGCGCCCTGAATAACACAAATGTAATCTGTAATAATTGTAGCCGTAATAATCTGGCAAACAGATGAAAAGGTCAAGTCTGTGAGGTGAATAAGGGAGGAAGCAGGGAAAGGCGGGGAGGGTGAAAGAGGGATGGAGGAGAGGGACAGAAACAACAAATGAGTGACTGAGAAGGAGAGAAGAGGAGAGATAGAGGAAGAGGTGATGAGTAGAATGAAAAGATAAGAAGAGGAGTTTAGAGTTCCTTCTTTCACCACTAGTCTCTGCTGTTGCATCAAGTATGAGTGATCCTCCCATTCACTGGCGTGGATATCACACACGCGCACGTTTCTCCCTCTCTTCTTTTATTTCTCTCTTTCTTGAAAGCCCAAGGTCTCACATGCATTGTTGACTTCCTAACTACAGATACAGCGGCGTTGCGGGCTTCACTGACAGGTGTATTGTTTCTTTGTTTCTAACTGATCCGCCATAACCTTGTTTCCTTTGAGGAACAAAGGTGAGAATTTATTGCAGGATTATGTGGAGGCACAATATATTGTAAAGCATTGTACAATATTTACTCTGCAATCATTATGCCATTATGTTCTCACAGTGTGCACATGAGGCCTAATAATCAGCGACAGAGCGTTAGGTACATTGACTATAAAAGTCATAAAAGATTACGTAAATGAAATTAATCTTGACCCACTTGTGTTTAAACTTTTACAAGCAAAACATCTCACCTTTCACAATGACAAATTCTCTGTCTAACTATAATTGATATGTTGGCAAAATCATACAAGAGTACAGAGAAAATGGATCACTTTGTTTGTGAAAACATCTTAGTCTAAATCCAATTGTGAGGGATGCTTACATGATACTTGTAAGTTACTGATTGTTTTTAGTAAGCAGGCTTCTGGGTAAGATTACTTCAGCTGCTTTTGCTGTTATTCCTTCTTAAATCGTGGTGGGTGCTCCGAGACTCACCTTTCCTTCCACGGCGTTGAGATCTTTCCCCAAAGAGCTGTGCATAAATAGGTCATCACAGATTGGGCTGCAGGGATAAACTCCTAAACCTCTGTACGTGGATGATGATAGGAGACACACACAAACGTGCACACAGTGGGAGCTGCCAAAAGTAAGACTTTTTTGGGGAGGAAGGACAGGCTGATGTTGTTTTTAGAGTCGCTCCACCATTAAATTTATTGCATTTTAAGGAGGAGGCTGTCATGCAGATGGCATCCAATTCCTGCTGAACTAAGAGTGTTTGGATGTGAGAGATGCATGATGCAACTACTTTCAGCTTTCAGATTATCTTTGGGAACTAACTCTTTCCAAAGGAAGTTTGCCTGAGCTCTATCTGCATATATGCATTTGTAAAAGGTGGCATTAGCTTACATTGAGTAGACCCGGCTATGATTTGACTCAAGGTCATAACTCATCTGTACCTGAATGTGGTGGCAATTGTTATTTAGGAAGAATTCTTGCATGTGGAGTTATTAAGTTTCAGATAATATCTCACACCTGTTTGCAAAAAATGTTTGTTGCAACACGTCTAAAATGGAAATATCAAGAAGATGTGATGTGATGTCAAACTCTAATGAAGCAAGAAAGGACATAGTGAACCATACTATCGATAAAAGTATCTCATACGGGCACTTTACGGGAGGGTCGCTCTCATTTCACTGTGAGTAAAAGTCAAAAATGCAAATGCGTCTCCTCAGGTTACAGTTTTTTAGGGCTCTGACAGAAAAAAAGTTTATTTCAACCTAAACTTTCACACCATCAAATGGAAGAAACGAAAAGGAAAAGTCATGTAAGGCAAATATCACACCGCGTTGATTCACCGTGTGACCAAACACGGAGCCCAAGTTGAGACTAATGAAGTCTTTAATTTGGTTATAGTTTATTAATGTCAGAGACACTCCGCCATTAATCATATTATAACGCCCCTGAGTGTGCGTGTGCTTGCACAAATGTGTGTGTGCATATGCCAAGCTTGTCTGCATGAGCGTGTCTGTCTTCAGTTGTGTATCCGGGCACAGGCCCGTGCGTGTATGCAAACACGCACGAGTGTGCACGCGAGTGTCTGAAAAGTGTGCGGCCCTCCACCAGCAATAATATCACATACATTTTAAAGGACCGTCATTATCGCCGTGGGTTACCCCGCGGCCCCCATCACAAACCCCACAAACCATTTTCATTCCAATCTCATTAATATGCAAACTTATTCAAATGAGATTGTAATTAAGCATCTACTGAGTGGGAACCCTTTTCATGATAATTTATGATAAACTCCTCGGCACCTTTGATTGAGATTGATTTTTGGCGCAGGCAAGTCGACCTGAATACAAAGCTACACCTGAGAGACCTGGAGGGAGAATAACACTTTTAAAACAGCAAACTTATTTCATGGCTGATTGTGCCACAATCATCTTGGAGGAGTAACAAAGATCTATTTGAATAATGCATTCCCACTGTGCGGGAGATGTGTTCAGCCTAAAAAAAACTTGGGCATATCTGTTCTTGGCATCTAGGTTACAAAGTGCTGTGAGTGTCTGTGTGCCTGTGTGTGTGTGTGTGTGTGTGTGTGTGTGTGTGTGTGTGTGTTATATCAGGAACATAATAGAAGGTAAACCAACCATAGCTCAGTTTACTGAGAGTTTCACCGAGACAATTATATTTACAAAACTTTTCTGAATGAGAAATGGCTGTTAGTTTAGGAACCTGGTAAAAGGGCGGTACCCCAGCATAGTACAATGTCAATGGAAAAAAAATCAGACATAAATATCCTATGATTAATCATGTAATTCAAAATTTTTAATGAGAAATAAAGCAGTTGAGCACTATTATTATTATTACAGTCACTTCTCTCTCATAGCAGTGCTGCCTCACAGCTGTGACGGCCCTCGATCTGAAGCCCTTGTCCTTTGTGTGTGTGTGTGTGTGTGTGTGTGTGTGTGTGTATGTGCATGTGTGCATTTTCATGTTCTCCATCATGCCTTTGTAAGTTACCTCCAGTCAACACAGATGTTTAATTATATCTTGAGGACAGGTTTGGTCCAGGCCTTTTCAGAGATATGTTATGATGAGGACCTTTCTAGTTATTCATATAGGAGCTTGTTGGCCGCAAGGTGATAGTTCAGCAGTATTTTATTCAGTTATTAAATTTCCACTTGGCCATATTGCATTCACATATAAGATAATGTTGCGCCGTGGCTGAAAGATCTGATTTCCCGTGTAAGGGTGAAGGATATGGGAGTATTCCAGAAAGTGACAGTACCTTGGCATTGACATTAAAAGTTTGTAGGCCATGTTTTTATTCAACTCCTGCGACTCAAAGCTCATAATAACCTTTTTTTAAATTCAACAGATTATTTTTTAAGCCATCGCCAAAGTCTTCTACAATTCTTACTCACCTTGCTTTTAACGTTGTCAGTAGCTGATCTGCGTGTATAAAAGATGGAGCATCAGAAGCAGCAGAATGCTGAAGATGCCCTGAACCAGGAAGTGGTCTGAGTACTGATGGTGGTGGGAAATAGAGGAGATGACAGGGCAGACATGTCATCGTTCCAAGCATCAGAATTCTTCCCTAATAACTGGTCTTTCCTTGTTTTATTTTGAGACCCAAAGTAGAACCAAGTTCATATTCTGACACTTTAAACTAATCCACTTTGCTTTAGGTCCTCTTCAGAACTGCTTGTGACCCACATTAGGACCCCAGCCTGCCATTTGGGAAGCAGTAGTTTGGATGCTGATGGAATCTCCGTAGTAATTAACACTCCTTGAGTGTCGGGGGGATAAGGAGGAGAGAGGCATTGTTGTTTGAGGAACAACATCAAAGACAAAGATAGTCTCCAACAAATGATAGTTGTGTAATTGCCCTGCAGTACCTGTGAGCAGCACGGCCGTAGTCTCCAAGCTAGTTAGGAGCCCCCAGGTGAGAGCAGTGGAGAGAACAGTAGGGCTGGATCTCTGCATCCCCTATTGTCTATGCAAACACACACACACACATACACACACACACAAATTGGAAAGAAACTTTGGGATCAACATCAGAGGTGCTTTTGTATTTTGAACAGTATATTGTTTATTGGGGTCAGAATGATTTCAGGGCGGGACTTGGGATGAAACAAAAGAAAAGCAAAGAAAAATGCTGTTTGTTTGTGTAACTTCAAATTCTAGTTAGCATAGAGAATAAATCAATACGGTCTCTGCCAGCAGTGCTACTTTGTTGTTGTTGTTGTTGTTGTTGTTTTTTTTCTAAAGGCAGGTTGTAAGAGGGATGTGGAGTATGCCACTGGCTTTTTATAGAGGTGAGTCTTGTTAATGTGGATGGCTCACAGGCCAGCAGCTTTTCTTCTATACGTGCTTCACGTGTGCAGAGACGTCCTCTGCACCGAATGTCTGCCCTTCACCGCGACTCTGTGTAGCAATGCTGTGTTAGTGTATCAAAATTATGCATACGTGAAAACGACCATGGTTGTTGAACTGGCTACACATGCCATCATTTTCAACATTCATAGCATTTTTAAATTCTAGCTGTCATTTCAAGAAAACTTATAAACTATTACATTGTTTTAGTTTCCTCCGTTTGCCTCCACTGGAATTTTGTAGAATGATGAGTCACAGATGTGGAGGCTGCATTGATCGTGGTTTTAAAGTTTATACATTTTAATGTTCTTTCGAGATCATAGACATCCATTCAGACTGCTTGCTGAAAAAAAACTATCATCATAGTCTGATTGAGATAGTGAGGATCCAGTAAAGCACAGGTCTTTTTTAAAAAAGTCCAGAATAATTCTACCATTGTCGAAATATCAATTTCCCAATCATTAGCATCTCCTAAACTCACAGGTAGAGATATCGTTCACGTTACAGTGGGTCGGTTTTTCAAGGTCAAAGCCAGACTGTAAACGTTAAATTTTAAATGATGAGAGAAATATTTGGTTTCAGTAATGGTTTGTGCTCCCTGAGTGCTTTCTTGTTTACCCTGCACTGCTCTTGTGCGTTTCATATTTTGGGTACCTGCATATTGTGCTCCTGTCTGTGTAAATGCCATGTCCCATTTACTAGAACACAGGTTATCAATTACCCCAGCTCTGTATAACCTGGTTAGGAATGAAGTACCGTATATCACAATGTTACAGCAGACATCGCTGATGATGGTGAACATCTTGTACCGTTTACCAACTTAACCAATTATCTCTTTTTACTTCATATATTAATTGCTTAATATCTGAATCGTGCTTCATAAGATCACTTTGGGAGCAATTTGAATACAAATAATGAAACATTGTTGAAAGTTCTCACACAAAAAATTATCATTGCTGGATGTGGATTGTTGTCTGATTTCTGAAATGATTACTCAAGCCAGTATATAATTATGTTAATATGATGCTTATAGTAAGTGCCTTTAAAACATGAAGTAAATATATTAAGAATGACTTTGTCTGTTTTCTAAAAACAGTTATTTTATTAATTCCAACTAGGCAAACATCATTAACATAGACGACTGGTAATCAAACTATTTAATCCTGCAAATCTCTAAATGAATACAAAAAACAGTATTAACAGCAATAAAAGATAACCCAAAGCCATCTGTATCAACTACAAAAATAAATGTTTCAGACAACAAAAACACAGATAAACAATGACTCTTCTTCCAGTGGTATTATAACAACTAGACGACTAGATTTAATTCCAGTCAATACCTTTTTCCTAATTGTTTGCATCTTCTCCCTGCCTGCACGTGTGAATGATTTGTCTCTAGTGAGTGAGGTTTGTGCACTAATGTGTGTGTGAGTGTGTGTGCCAGCCCTGTCATAACCTGGTGACCCGTCCACATTGTGAATATTGAAATAAGTTCCAACTTGTGACTCTGTGAGGATATAGAAAACAGTTGGATGAATACTTCTAACGCACAACATGTTACAGAGTGAAAAGAATCATTAGGAAAGCCAAAGATATTTTTTATCATAAAATCCATTCACAATAGAATCACATTGATATGTCTTTTAAAGATGAATTTGAGCACTGACTGTTTTGATAAATAATGCTACACATCCAGCTATTTATCTCCTCCTTTTGTTATACATAAGGTGAAAGACTTCTGAGTACACCTTATTTTGCGCTGGAATTCTTTTAAGACCGATAACTTTTTCTGACTTTCAACAAAGATATCTGAGCTTACAAAGGACACGATGTGATGTGCGTCTGCTTTGTTGAACATAAAGTATCAGTCCATGAACTGCCAAACAATGTGACATAGTAGACAGGCTGAAGAGAGGCTGGGTCGAGACAAAGTTTTTGAAGCCGTATCAAATGATTGTTACTTAAAGTCAGTTAGTATGGAGTCCATTGAGGCTATTCTTTCCTCATTCTTTCTGTTTTTTTTTCTTTCTTTCTTAAGTTAGTTAACATTGGACTTGAAGTTACCCTGGCCAAGGTTGTCCAGATGAATAAATCAAGCAGAGAATGTGTCATGTACTAAAGCATTTTGTTCAGCGCATGGCGCTTTTTATGACACACAACAAAGACGGCCAGGCCAGCGGAGACACTAAAGCTCCGACCTCTCTATGTCTTTGATAAGACAATTGATTTTATTCAATTACTCTTTTTTTCACATTTTCCACGTGTGCAGGGAAACGTTGCCTCCGTAGACACAGAGATGAGAAATGTTTGACAGATGAGCTTTGAGTGGTATTGTATTGAACATTGTGCAAAGAGATAATTGATATTGGATGTTTAGTAGTCAGAGGCTATGGCTACTGTCTGGGAGACCCTGAACAAATACATTTATGAGATTGTGAGGGTAAAATAGTCTTTAAAATCACGTGTTCAATATAAACTTGTAAAGTCTATTAGCATTTATCTCTCTTGATGTTTAGATTTGTTAATTTTCAAAAAAGTGTGGATCTTCTTCTTTAAGCACCCACTTGAGGATGACACAGTGACCCAAGAAATAGGATTTACATGCAATACATTAACCAATGTATTAGTTGGCAATCTATTGAGCCAATACTGGCCTCAGCTATGCTGAATGCGTGCGTGTACCCGTGCAGCGACTACTGCTGATATAAACATAATAATAACAAGATCTATTCAGAGGCCAAAAAATAAGGAAATGAAAGAACGGTAGGCGCCATAAAACTGCAATAGGGATTAGTAATTTTATGTTAGTAAGGTAAAATTCCAGTTTTAGACAAATGATTCTCAAAGAATATGAATGAAGCAACGTTTAAAATATTACCACTAATATTTGCTGCTTCAGTCTCACAACGACAATGAAAACCTGAATCCTGTCAAGTCCCGGTCAAGATATCCAGAATGAGGCTTATTATATAGTTTATGACTAATCTACCAATCCTAAAAACAAGAGATGAAAAGTCATGCATGCTTTAACTGTTGAATTTACCGGAAAGATGCTGAGTGGACACAAATTAATAATAAAAAATACCGTTATTGCATCATAATGCAAATGCATAATGCATCTTTGTTCATGCAGTGAGGCTGCTTCAATGCAATATTTGCATGGAGCAAAGCAAATTACAGTTTAACAGCAACATGTCTCAAATTTCCACTTGCTGGGCCACATGAAGGAACATAAGGACTAAATGATGTTTGGTTTGGGGTTTTACATTTCAATTTAGCCCCAGGCCTGCAAGCCATTAAGGCCTAATCTGAATCCTGGTCAGTGCTTGCTCCCTGGAGCAGAAAGTATGGGTTTATTAGCATCAAATCATACCCAGCATTGAGAATGCACACACACACTCACGCAGACACTGATGCACGTACACACTCTGGCACAGACCCGGCCCACGTCCAATAATGGCAAAACAGCATCTCATTACTGGCCATTAGATTTGTATTACTTTCATTTGAACTGGCAATACATCTCATATTCATAAACAGAACAAAGTCACAACACGAAATAGTGACACAGCTGCATGATGGGAGCTGAGAGACAAGGCCAGGAACAAATGATTCATAAAATGAAACCGTTTGAAAATGTCGTTTCTGATTCGGGGGCAAGATGTCTGTAATTACTGACAAAATGTAACGCCCACAAATGTGCTGACAGGTATGAGGAACGCCTGTGTAATTAAGCACATAAATACATCATTTTTTGTTGAGATGTTGAGTGACATTTGTCACATTTTTGTCAGCCAGTCAAAATGTGAATTCATCTGTGTATAAGTGAGGGGGCAATGGGAAAGAGTGGAAGAGAGAGAGAGTAAAAACTCCATCTTTTTGGCACAGAGTCCACACTGAGTATCTCTTACTGATGGACACAGCACATTAGCCGGCTCATTATCAGCCTCCCACCATATGGACTTGGGCCGGGGTGGGTCAGAACTGCACCCGCCCCGATCTGCGCCCCCCTAATTAGGACAATTATGCCATCTCCATCACAAGGGCCAGTTACACAAAATGGTGTCACGCCCTCGCTGAGATTGGTGTCACAGAGCCCAGAGTATGAGTGGTGATGAGAGGAATGCTCAGGGTCATTCGACAGGCACAGACGAGCTTGCAGCACAATTAGGCCAGGTGAGAGTTGGAGGGGGTGTGAGGGAGAGAGCAAGAGAGGGAGAGAGAAAATGAAAAAACAGAGAGGGAAGTAGAGGATGGAAGAGGAAGTGAGAATTCCAACCTGGGCTACAAAATCTCACATGTCATATGTGACTGTTTGATTAGATGTGTGACAGTACAGCTGTGTCCTACTGGACAGGGCAGATTACTTCATTCAGTCATTTAACCTTTGTTTAACCATTCCATCCCACTGAGATGAAGAGCCACTTCCAGTTGCAGCCTGGTTTTGGTAGAAGAAACATTAAGTTTGGTTTGTCTCAACATATTAAAATGAGCACATCAAATTACAGCAGATCACCTCACCGACAGTTTGGGATGTAGCTCTCAGATCTAGCTTATCAAAAGAGAAGCATAACTAGGGCGTCATCAATATAGAAGCTTTGTGTGGAGAAGTGAGAGAAATGTTTTTTCCTGAAGACACCAGCTGTTTTACTTTTTCACTGAGATGGCAGTGAGATAGCCCTGATACACTGACAAATGATCCATTATGTACCCTGGCTGCATCTAACCTGTGGCGGTTCTGGCTGACTTGACGTGACCATGGCACCAAGTCTCCCATCCTGGACCCCGTCCCACCAGGGCCCCAAGCTACTGAGCCCCAATGGCTACATGAGCAGCTAAACTTCTGTAAAGAACATAATGTTGGATGTTTAATTTCATAAACACAAAACTAGGGTGATAAAATATATTTAAAGACTGAACAAAGTACATTTACAAAACAAAACCCATTCACATAGGAAAATTCAATTTAAAAATTAATAAAAATATATAGACAGATAGAAGAAATAAGAAATAAAAGATTTTGATCGTTGGTAACCAAAATTGTGGAACAAAACTTTTTGCACACCCGCAACCTCAAAAAAGTTGAAACAGCATATCGTATGTGCTACATGTTGTATTAGTTTTTAACACTTAAGCATACAGAAGGTTGCACCTACCACTTTATTTTTTAGTCAGTCAGCTCTTCCAGAGTTTTCAAAGAGACTAAGGTTCAGATCAGTAAAATCACAGTCTGTGGACACTCTCCCTTTAGGCATGGAAGTCCATGAATACTTAAGGATCACTTGAAGCGCCACGTCATAAACAAAATGAAAAATGTATTAACTCCAGGCACTCTGATTTGATGATGTACACATTTGTTAAAGATGTTCAAAAATTATTTTGCAATTAAAATCACAGTGTAGACAATTATACAGTATATAGCCTCGGTTAAAAGCAGCTATTCAGATCCACCAAAGTCTCTAAAGTAAAATAATTAGGCCACATTCATTATAAGTGTTGTTCCATTGATCTTCACACAAACAGCCTACATGACTTAGAGCTCATCTTCACTCCAAAGCAGATTCTGTTTTTCCCGGATTTCCTTATGACTACCTGATGTTCAACCAGTGATGTTTTATTTTC
The DNA here is from genome assembly GCA_900303265.1 of Brotula barbata. NCBI lineage: Eukaryota > Metazoa > Chordata > Actinopteri > Ophidiiformes > Ophidiidae > Brotula > Brotula barbata. The sequence goes on along the minus strand of OMNV01001239.1, from coordinate 51,188 downwards.
CTCCTTTCATAGCAGAATCCTTGAGTCTTAAATTAGGCCCTGAGGGTGCCTGTAGATCGATCAGCTCACTGCAGGTGCACACCAACAGGAACAACAAGAGTAGGCATTTTCCTTCTCCTTTCATCGAAATAAAACAAGCTTGATTGGGAGCGATGAGTGGTGAAATGTGTGAGTTCATGTCCACCACCAGTTACAGCATTTCCATTTGTTCCTGCAGCCTGTGTTCATTAGTTAGGTGTGGTATTGACCATGTTGTACAGCAAAAACGGAGATCACGCTGGGTTACAACAGGGATGCTTGAATTCACAAAAACAAACCGTTATTGATTTCTGTAAGTAAAGTGAATAAACAGTATACAAGAGGGTTCTCGGAAGGCCCAGGCTTGTGTCAGAATATACCTGTGGCACCATCTTTTTTCCATTTTATGTAATGGCATTGCTAACAATGGCCCTGAAGCAAACCGCCTGTCTCATGACAAACAATTCGTATACACAAATGACAAAACATACTTTCAAAAATCAATCACATGAGCATTTTCTGATCATCACAAATGAATCAGGAAATTTCATGGGACATTTAAACAATCACATGATGCTTAAATCTTAACCAGTGTAATTATTTTATGCAGTTCATCTACTCTGTATTGTTGAGTGAGCCCACAGCATCTGTTCAGTTTAGGAACATCTATTGGGCAATTAGGCTTTTTAAAAGAAAGGTTAATTAAAATACCACAGAATAATCATATGAATTAATAAAATGAACATAGTGAGATGAAAAAACATTTGTCCAGGACCCTCGATACAAAGATATGATGGAAAGATGGACAGCACAGTGCAAAAATGTCCATGTATGTCTATAAATAAAGATGGTACCCCATAGTACGGGGCCGGCATCACAGATGCAAGACAACATATAGAGGACAATGGACAAATGGACAATGACTAGCTGTCAACTTAATTACTACACTCAGAGAATTAACACCAATGATCAGTTAAGGCAGATGTTGTCACTTCAGCATGTCAACACTGGTAAAATGAATTGAATTGGTCATGGAGTATGACTTAAGTCTAACGGGTCAGGGATAATGGATATATTTATGGTGCCTTTTTGCACTTGTAACCTATTAATAAAATACCACGTAGAAAAGACAGAAAAAAAATGTCAAATTCCCCGAAGAATGTACCTTGATATATTTAATTCCTTTAAATAAATTTAGGGTATTTCTCTATTGGGTATGACATGACTTTTTCGTTTTCTATTGGCTGTACCAAGTAGCGGGAGGGACAAGTTTCAGGAAGTAATGGGTTTTGTTTTGGAATGTGCCACTCAAGTCAGCTGATATGCACGGGTTAAAGATATTAAAAGCACAAGAATTACTTTACGGCGTCGGTTGTTTTCGGAGGACGGTGGACGCTTTAGTCTGAGTGAGCTGAAATATCCATTCCTATAATAACCCTTATCTATACCGCTTATCCGTGTCAGAGTTGAAATAGCCTTTTGTCAACTACAGTTAGCTAACAAGCTAACGGTATGGAATAGCATATTAGCTTCTGTTTAGTCGTTTTTTTTTCGTTTTATGTAAATGTTAGCGCTGGTTGGATGGATGTTGGTTTTCATATGGGCAAAGTTCGATAGGCACATGAATAAAACGCCATATTAGGAGCGTTTTTAGCAACAAAGAAATGTGCCGGTCGTTATTGCGGCTCTAGCTTCAAAATACACGAAGTGCCTATTCAGCACAGCTATCTAGCTAGTTAGTAAGGTTATTGAGCTGCCAGAGTTTTATTTGCGGCTCACCCATTCATTTAGCGGCGTTTAACTCTCAAATTGGGTTGTATGAGTGAATTAGTACTGCTATTTTCATGTTTCTGCAGTTTGAAGTTGGTTTTAGTTGTTAAGAGTGTCACCTTGTATCTAATAGAATACCATATGAATTCAAAAAGCGTTTCATGTTTGACAACACGTCATAAATATTGCACTTTATTTTCAGCATCCATGGCACCACCAAAAAAGCAGGCATTACCGAAACCACTACCAGATGGTTTTATACTGAGTGACACTGAGAAGAAGAAGTGGAAGTTGGGGAAAATCATCGGTCAAGGTGGATTTGGACTGATATATCTAGGTAATGAGTACATTTAATCTAAGGCTCCATTTACTCCAAGACTGACACTTTTACATGGTAGATGCCACTACACTACATTATATGTTATTCCTCTGATTCAAACAGCCAGTATGTTGAAATGTCATTTTGTAACCACACGTTTTAGAACTCCTAACTTTGGTAGGTGATTATTCTGTCTGTCGAAGCTCTGTTTCAGAGCTTCAACCCTTTGTCTTAACTCTCTTTTGTTTTCTGTTTAATCCAAGCCTCCCAGGAAGTAAACAGACGTGTTCCAGCAGACACCGAATTTGTCATTAAAGTGGTGAGTACATTAGGGTTGGATACAGCCCGTCCCATCTTCGATAGCAAGAATATGTTTTATGTTGAGCTACAGACGATGCATATAGCACCTGTGCATTTGTTAAGATTGGGAAATGTTTAGTCTTAATGGTTGTGGTATCAGAGTTGGAATAGTTTCAAGATTTTAACCCTTCACGGAAATTGGCGAAACTGAGAAGGAAGAAGAATATGGAAGTAGCCACAACAACAACTGACAAAACGGATTCACCCGGATGAATTACATATGTAACACGCTGTCTGATTCGATTACAACAGAAACAGGATGATTCATATCACAACCAGGCACTATACGAGGACATTTCTAAAAGGATGTAGGCGAATGGTTACAGTTGAACGTGGCTGCAATGCCAATGTAAAAGAAACTCCTCAAGATTGCCTCCAGAAAACCCTTATTATTTGCATATAGAGCGAGGAAGTGACATCCGATCACAGGACACATTTCTGGAGACATTTTAATCCACGTGTGGACAGACGTACTAAAAGCTGGCTACTTGAGATTGTATTGCCTCGGACGGTTGTTAAAACCAGGTTTGAACAGGGTCTATGTGTCAGCCCTACGATAGACAGGGGACTTGTCCAGGGTGTACCCTGCCTATTGCGCAGAGACAGCTAGGATAGTCTCCAGCCCCACCATGGCCCTAACATGGATAAGTGGTGTAGATGATGGATGGATGAAGAATGTTCTGCAAATTTTATTCAGGCAAGTCTGGTGAATTAATGGTGTCTCTGTCAGTAGGGCAACTACTGTATCTTCTATGACTACCTTACTCTGTGATTTAGACATCTAGACATCTGTAGCTGGTCAGCTCAACCTGCGCTAATGAAATGGTTAATGCTGTTTGCTTGTGTGTGCAGGAGTATCACGATAATGGTCCCTTGTTCTCAGAGCTCAAGTTCTACCAGAGGGCAGCCAAACCAGAGAGCAGTAAGTAGCACCACCCGTCCAGCATCCCAGTAGCTTTGTGGAGCGGTAGTGTGTTTGACTGATGAAGTGGCCACAGACGCAGAGGCTTTGCTGCCTGCTGCACAGTAATTAATAAGCTAAAGCAAACATGCACCTCAGTGGCAGTTAGCCCCCCTCCCTGCGCTTGTCTGAGCTCTTGAACACCGTTGTTTGGAGAGAAGCAACAGAGAGGAAGCCACTCACACATAATGATGCCCGGGCCTCCACTGAGCCCCTGACCACCTGCCAGTCTGGTTGAGTGCCAGTCAGGCCAGCCGCCATCCAGCCCTGAGCCAGGTCCGTTGCATTGTATGGGGCCTCTGTGTGTGTGTTTGTACCTACAATACTGTAACATTAATATGACCATGCATGTTATTGCTCTTGCAAGGACAATTTTCCTTTCTAGAGAAGAGTTCCTCACTTTTTCATAGTTTATTGCCCTTTGTTCAGAGTGATTTGGTATTGCAATTGCGATAGAATGGGGTTTATGTCAAAATTTGGGAAATCACTGTGGTTTTGACTTCCAAGTTTTTCTGTTGTTGCTATGAATCTACAGGCTTTTGAGACACCCCATAGAAGGTCATCAGAAGAGTATTAATAGACATGAGTCTGCATGTGTTAACACGTCCTTTTCTAATGTTGCTTCAGTGCGAAGATGGAGAAGAAGCCGGAACCTGGACTTCCTGGGCATCCCAACTTACTGGGGTTCAGGGCTTGCTGAATATAATGGCCTCAGGTAATGGCTGTCATTTTGTTGACAACAGGCTCATTGTTTTGATAAATTTGAACTTGACTTGGACAACAAAGCATGTTGGCTTTTGGTTGAGTTCCATGCTTCATCCTGAAGGCATTAGCATCATGTCTGCCATCAGGTGTGTCCTGGTTCCTTATTTGATTACGTAGATTTGGTAGCTAATAGAAATTCAGCTGGGAGCACATTACTCAACCACAGTTTCAGGTTGCAATGGCACTCTTACATATTTGTCACTACCAGATTAAACTTTAACTCAGGACTGCCTTATTATTTAACTCCTTATTCTGGTGTATCGTCTGATGTATGGATTTCTGCCTGTTAGGGATTCAGAATTACTTTAAATTTTAATTTTAACTGACTTACTTTTGCCTATAATGAACACAAATTCTGCCCTTAGTTTCTTCACTCCTTTATCTCTTTTCAGCAATTTATTGCCTTCTCTCGTTAAGCTCTCACTTTGATCTGTTTTGTCCCATTTAGGTATCGTTTCATGGCCATGGACCGACTGGGTCGTGACCTGCAGAAAATCTCTGAGTGCAATGGAGGTCGAATGAAAAAAGCCACTGTGCTCAAGCTTGGTCAAGACCTGGTGAGATCAACTTCTTTGGCTGATTTGTTATTTTCAATTGACTATCAATATACAGTATAAAGGAACTGAACAGGCAATTTCAATAGCATGTAAAAGATAATGGGGATTTCCATCCTTAATTTCAGGTACAATAAAACATTGATGAACAAAGCACACCTATAACATTTTACTTTTTCACTTAATGCATTACTAGAATCTATTTTCATTGCAAATACTTTTTTGTGTATGCCCTGTTTTCTGGCTGTGTCAGGTGGATGTACTGGAGTATATCCATGAAAATGAGTATGTTCATGCAGACATTAAGGCTGCAAATCTTATGCAGGGCTATGAAGACCCTGAAAAGGTTAGTACAGTGTATTTCTTCACCAGGTATTTCACATAGTTTACATAGTTGTGCATTTTAGGGTGTTGAAGAAGTCTGAATATATCAGTGGTGTTTTCCTCTTTGATGTGGATGACACCATTGTGTTCATTTCCACTGTGAGCTACAGGTCTACCTAGCAGACTATGGGTTGTCCTACCGGTACTGCCCTGATGGAGTCCACAAAGAATACCAGGAGAACCCCAAAAAGGGCCACAATGGCACCATTGAATACACAAGTCTTGATGCACACAAAGGAGTTGGTAAGATGAAATAATTGCAAATAATTTGGGGGGGGAAAGTGAACAATTTTAATTTCATAAGAAATGGTTTAGTTATGCAATATATACTACAACGTTTTGCAAATGTTAGAAGATTGGTTGACTTTTACCTCACGTTGAATACCCTTATAGTTTGAAATCCTTGGCCTTGGTCTCTTATCATTTTGTGTACTGTAGCCTGTACCTTACATACTGCGTGTACCAGTTTTGCTCAATACACTGCCCGCAAAGAGCCAAAGAAATGGCATGTGCAATCGGTCCTAAATGACAAAGCCTTTTTTTTTGCCTTTGACAGGGCCACAAATAAGAACTCTGAACTAGCTAAACTTAGGCAAGAGTTTGAGGACAGACTTTGTTGAATTTGATAAGCTGGAGCCATGTGTGAACATTTCAAATGCTTTATAGAAGTAAATATTTCATACATTACTTAGAAAGTGAGTTAAGTATTTAACATTGATTCCAGATGCAGATTCTTACTGTGCAGAACTAATATTCACCTCAAAACCCATCAGGGGCCCCCAAACTCTTGGAGGACCATCAGCGTTGCAATGGCATGTTGCACCCCTCATTATAATGCAGTTGTGGACAGTAGTGTTTTCTGTTGCCTTGTCACATTAACAAAGTAATTTAGACCACAAAAAAATATGTTTGAAAAAAAGTTGTAAAGAAAAAAAATGTGGCAGAAGACTTATAAACTTATACTTAGGAAATATGACTGTGATTAAGAATGGGAATAGTAGCATCATGTTATTGCCAGAATTAATACGGGGATAAGATAAAAGCAAATAGATAATCTATGGGAACAAGATTCAGGTAGCTTGTGCTCATGAAGGTTTGAGACCCCTGTTTCAGGCAGTATACAGATACAAAACATTTTCCTCTTCCTTTCTTTGCTGCTGCACACAGTTGCCTGAGACCATTTGATTTCTGAACTATTATGCAGTGGTCATTTGTTATTTTGACTGCAGTGTGGTACCGACACCTGTCAGATTTGGACTTGTAAGCTTATAAGAGCACCTAAAGGCAACAAAACTCTTCCACTATATAACCATCAACAAAAATGTCCAGAAGACATTTCTGTTGCAATATTGGTATTTATTGTCTGTGGGTAAGTATTTTTTGCAGACTGTTTACATCATGCTCCCTCTAAATTGTATTCTGAAATTAATTTTGAACCCAAAAATATCAGCATTTTGGTGTTTTGACATAAAGTCATATTAACCTGACTAGAGGCACCGTGTGTTTAGTTTCCTGGGCCATTGTTTGTCGATACATGTAGAATAGTCTTTCTACCTTGCCATCCTTTGCTTCCCTCGGCTGATATTGGGAACACATTAACTGGAAAATTGCCTACATGCTCCCTCTCTTCATTGACTATCGATTCTCCATCCTCAACCCCTACTGAATTCCCCGGCGCCGTCTCCATTTAACAATTCCCTAATTAGCTGAAGTCATAACCTGCATCGTGTATTCATCCCCCATTAATTAAGTACTTTGATGTTTGGTTAGAGCGAGGTCCAGCCTACAAATAACCTCTGTGAGCTCCATGCCGTCCAACTCCACTACATGCCGGTTCAATATCGCCAGCGAGCATGGCTTAGACTGCCTAATCACCAAGTGTTTCCTTCAATGTGATCGATAAATGAAAGAGACTCAAAAATTGTCCTGTCAGCTATAATTATCAAATGAAAACTTGTCAATTTCTAGTGCAACAAGAAAATTGTTTTCTGAGGAATTGTGATGCATCTTCGTGCCATTGGTAAGAAAGAAGAGAAGGTAAATGTTGTAGTGTAAGCATCCCTCCCACCAAGAGCTCTCATTGGAGCCACAAGATTGCAGGTAACCTGGAAGACATAATGATAGTGATTGTAGTTTCAAACACAGATCCATGCTTACACTGCACTAGTTGGTCTTTTTCAGAAATATTGTGAATAATCGCCCCATTTACTTTGTTTGTAATACTTTCCTGTTATCAACCAATACAGAAAGGTGCCGGTTTAAATTCAAAGAAACTAACATTTTTAGCTTTCGATAATGCCCGTGTGATAAATATGGAATAGCTATCTCTAGTTATGACTGAGGAACAGACTCTTGCCTGCACTGCCTCACTTGATGGCACTGATCCTTGTGAAGATGTTGACAGGTTGCCATGGTGAGGTTTGGTGGATGCAGCTCGGGAGGGACAAGCCTTTGAACCCACAGCTAAACTGTAATTATTACCATTTGGTGGGTGTCTAGCGGACAGAAGACCATCTTTAAATGACAAGACTGTGAGGCAGAAGGGTTAAGACTGTGACACTGCAGCACGCTTTAGGGAATCTGAATAACAATAGGAGATAATTAACAACAACACCATCGCTGCCTCACCTCCCTGTCAAATGCCTGTGGAGAATGTGTGTGCATTTACGTGGCTGTTCCTTAATTATGTATTGTGTGTGTGCGTGCGTGTTTTATTCTGGCATGCCTAGGTTCCCTTTGAGCACTGTTTAAGCAGGTGTGTGTAGTCACACACATATGTATATTCATATCTGCTCTGTCCTGTGCCATTGTTCATATGACAAATATATACATCAGAGCAAACACTTTTGTGAGCTGTGATAACATGCCCAGAGCATTTACAGAGGGCAGCAATGCTTAATGTAGTTGTTGATCTTTTTAATTGTTAATCTATTATGTCACCGTGGGAGTTGCAACACTTTTGCCAGTGTCACGTGTTTTTCGTTTTAATTCTCCTTTAGCTGGCTCTCAGGAGCAATGAAGTGCTCTGTAATTATTCACAACATTAGGCAGGCACAATGTAATGCTGACTTAATTCATACTTTACACCAACAAAGGCAAAATGCTGAAGAGTACTGTGCACTGAAGCTAAGCATCCTCCCGTAATCAGAGGTGAAAAAGCTTTGACACATCTCAGATCAGCAATACCAGATTCTCTTTACATGATGGCACATAACGTTGGGATCTTAAATTCTCATTACCTCAGATTTTTCTTTTAGAAAATAAATAACATTGCACTTGACTTACAAACAACCTTACACGTTGTTCTGTGATTGTGAAAATGTTTAATATGTAATAATATACAGAACATGGAGGAGAAGGTGTAATGAATTATGTTGAAATAACCTATTTCAAATCAATTATTTACAGAAAATAGAATTGTGTCAGTCTCAGAAATCCCATGCAATCTTGTCTGTCTATGTAAATTGGGGTCAAAAGCAGGAACCTCTCCAAATTCTTTTCGACAAAATGAAACCACATCTTGTTACCCACAGTTCAGGAAAGTGACCCCACATGGGGTCTCACTCTCTGAAGTAAACCATCTCAGTTTTTGTTTTAGTATTATTGTGAAATTCTTTCATTTCTGCTGGTCTTGCTGAGTTTACCTTTCCTCAATTTTCTACCAATATATTTTATTCATAGATATAAATAAACATTTTTGTTTTCTTGCTCAAAAGCCAGTGCTTCAAGTCATCTGTCATATCAACCAGCAACGCTCCTCTTAAGGTCCTTCCTATCAAATTCTGCATGCTATTCCTCTCATTCTTATCCTGATCAATCACTTACACTCCCTGCTGGTCCAAGCAGTTTACATTCTCAGCATAGCCTTGGCTTTTCATTCAGGCAAAGCACCCCAATTTATTTTCAATAGACAATTTCCTGACACCGCACTTCTTTTGTTGTTGCATGTCTATTTCTTAGATTCCCCATCACCCCAGATTACTGTGCTTCCATTACAAGTAATCTGGTTCTACTCAGCAATGACCATGCTTCCTCTTTAGGCCCAGACCATTGGTTGGGGCAGGATCAATGCCGGCTGTGGCTCAGGGAAGAGATTTCTCCCCTCTGATGGAGCCAGTCAATACATAATTTCTCCAAAGATGTGGGGTGACCGTTACAGTATTGAGCTGCTGAAACTCCCCAGGCTCGACCCCTCTGGATGGACATGGTCGACAAGTATTGATAAACCTCATACATTCATGCAGGCCCCAACAAAAACACACAAATAGATGTATAAGCTTTCTTTTCACCTATTCAAGTCTTATTCTCTTCTAAGATAAAATTGTATTCATTCTACGTCTGTTGTTCTACTTGCTTTTACTGATCCCTGAACTGATGTGTTTTGGGGTTATGAATTGCAGAACCTTTCTAAGGATGTGCTGCTGGCACGGTTTGATGACTGTCGGGTTTATTGCACCGTTGAGTGTGCTATTAAAGCAGTTCATGCTAACGTGATCCCTAAAAATGGGTAAATAGAGCTCCAGCATAAAGTTCAGTGTAGATAAATCTGTCTGCCATATTTGGTTCATTGCCAATCCACTCCAAATGTTTTGCTACCAAACTTAAACAGACAGAAATTGAAGCTGGTGTTTGGCAAAGTATAAAACTGTTGTTAAAATGCTTAATGTTTGCCTTATCTTATTATATATGTACTGATGAGTTGGTTGGGGTTTTCACGTGTCATAAGTTTATATAAACAATTATGTTGTTTGGTCAGAGCAGAATGTCACCTAACAGAAGTCGGCAGTACACGATTGTTGTATCACAATTGTTGTATCTTGTATCACAAGCTCAAAAATGTGTTTCACAGTCTTAGTTTCGGTCTTGTGGCAGTGGTGGCACGCAAATCAAATCCACAGGTTGTCATCCTCATCAATCTCCATCAACTTGTTGCCTGGTTTTCTGTTTGTTGGTGTCTTTGCTGCCAAATCATCTGCCTGATGTGCTTTGTAATTAACCCATTGCTACCACAAACCGTAGTCAAGCTAAAATGTTTTCAATATTTGGATGAACTCAAGTGTTTGTTGTTTTACAAGAAGAAGGCAGTGATAAGGACCATGGTCAACACCTGTTTTCTCCTTTCTTTACTTAGCTCCATCTAGACGCAGTGATCTCCAGATTTTGGGGTTCTGTCTTCTCCACTGGCTCTGTGGGTCTCTTCCTTGGGACGGTGTTCTCAAAAACCCAACTCAGGTCCAGGTGTCCAAAGCTAGGTCAGCAATTACTTAGCATTCACAGAGAAATCCATAACTGATTCATACTTCAGTTAGAATTACTGCTTGTTATTTTAAACTTTTGAATTTTGTAAGATTGACAGAATTACTTAATATTTTCAGTCGATAATAAGTAGGCTAACTGATGTCTGTCAGGTTACATGCAAGCCTTACAACTGTCATTGCAACATTATATTCTCTTTGGACAGTGTTGGTTAGCAGTAACAGTACAATGTATTTTCCATTTGTATTCAACTGCAAGGAAGCCTTGTGAAAGAAGTGTTTACTGATCTCTCATTGTTTTGTTTTCTTGCCCCTCAAGCCAAAGATTTATGTTGGCAGCAATGCCACTTCACAAACTAGCATAATGTTAATCAAACTTTGGAACACATACTGCATCTATATGGGGAATGCATGATGTGCACTATGTAGTATTTATTTATTTTTTCTGTTACATGTGATAACTTCCATTTGTGGATATAACAAAAAGATGTGGGAATGGATAAAACAATGTTAATGTTTACCATTTTCACACAAAGAATCAAATAAATACACGTTTCTATGGCATAATGTGTCAAAAACAAGTGATGCATGACACTCACTGAAACAGTTTTCCCTCTAGAAGAATCAGAGTTGGAAACAGAATTAATCAACATTGAGAAGTTTTCACAAATACTGCCTATAGCTCCCTCCACCTTCAATGTGTGTGTCTTAAGAGGCTGGCAGGGTATTAGTAGAGCTCCTTGGCTGTCAGTGTGTTAAGCTGAGAGAAGTATTACAGCCTGTAGGACTGTTTGCTTTGGCTTTGATTCAGCTCTTAGTATATTCTTCTCACCTGAAGTATCTGCCCCTTAACTCTTCCTCTCATAACTTTTCTGTCGTTGGTCCCTTGCTGTTTTATCTCCTCTCACTCTTCTCTTAGACTGATGGATAATCTGCCAGAGTCGGTCCAGCAGCTGTCAGTGAGTCGAGCCAGCACAGGTAAGAAAGGCTGCAGGGTGTCATCGGGTTACAAGACATAATTTACATTTCTTAGGTTAAACAGAATTTGGAAATAATGGCCTGTGGTGGAAAGAAATGGGACCCCTGTGTCTAATCTAGTTCTGTTCAGTAGAGAATGCAGGGTAAAATGCCAGACGTTAGTCCAAGCCATATGAGTTAAAATGCAACGGGTATATAACTCTTGCATATCAATTTCCCTAAAGGCATGAACAAAATATTTCAAATATTACCAAAAAAGACGTAAAAAATGTAATATCATAGCCGTTTCATCCTCTTAAATAACAGAATCATCATATTGACCACAAGAGTTGGCACAGGATTATTGACCAATATTTAACTTTGTTTGACTATCTGTCTGACACTGACAACGCTGCATTGTTGCATCAATCTTTTCATTGTCTGTAATTTGCAACGTTTTCATTCGTTAATATGTTCTTCCTGACTTTGAAAGGACTCCTAATAGCCCTCCACATTTTACTTTTGAGCCTTAAAATATGAATTTGTCTTGAATGGGATGGAGACCTTCGTTTTACAGTGCAGTTTTAACGTCATTCTCACCTGTTTAAGATTCGATCATAAGTTTAAACTTGACTGGTGGTGGAAATGGCCTTTTAGAATAGGTTAGCATTCAGACGTGTAAATTAAAATGATCAAATCTTCATTTGACCAGACTCACACAGCAAAGCAGAGCATTCCACGCAGAATAAAACATTTGTGTTGCATTACCCAGATCTACAGAATAACTTTCTACCAGTTAATTAGCTGTATCACTGACATGCCTTTCAAAGTTTGTTGTGTTTTATCTCTTCTTTTTATAAGAGGAGGTCACACCTGTGTGAGACCTTAGTGTGTGATGTACGGTTTGGACTGGGTGCTCCATTGCTGACAAAGCCTGGCTGCCCGCCATAGATAAGACTCAGGGTATGCATCAACAAATGTGTATGTGTGAGATACAAGTTCTGCTGCACTATGTGTCATACATGTTGTCTGGCCGGTGTGTCATACGTAGATCTTGAATGTGTATGACAGATACACATAAAGTATATCCCTTGCTATACACGTGCCTAATTTAATCTCATAAAGACATCGATACACCGTTCTAAAGTTGGCTCTAGTCCAAAACACTATTGTACAACCATTAGATTAACCGATTGAAATTCTGATGAGAAACAATAAAAATCATCTTGTCTCATACCATACAGAGCAGGCAGGGTGTAAGGAAATGTCTTATTCTTTGAGGATATCTTGGAGGTTAAATCTATATTGTTGTATAAACACATTGCTAACATCCAAGGGTGAAGGTAGAAGGGAGTTAATATAGCCTCATTGATTTCTGGGTTTCTGTTTTTTTTTTGGTTCAGATGAGATTGCCAGATTTCTTCATTATGTGAATTCTCTGGGCTATAAAGACCGACCGGACTACCAGCATCTGAAAGACTTGTTGCACTCTGGTGGCAGAGGAAAACTTGACTTTTCCTTGTCCCAAGAAAGAGCTACAAGGGGCACAACAGCCAAGGGCAAGGTGAGAACACAAGGAGGTCTGGGGCCTGTCTGACTAAAAATTGATCCAATTCCAGTCATAGCTTCAAGTGAGGTAGCTTTTCAATCAGAGAGAATTTTTTTTTCCTCCTATTTCCTCAGCTACCAATAGTTTGTCTGAGACCGTCTTTTCTAGGATTTTTGCTATAAACTGAAGTTTGGATTTTGGACTAATTATTGAAGTATCTTGTAAATTTTGATGGACAAGAAAATAATATACTTAATCTATATAGTGGTGTATAAAGAATACTCAGTTACTGATTGTGTGTGTAGCTACTGTATTTACTTGTTATTGAACTGTAGTAAACAGAGGAGGAAGGATTACTTTGAGAAGAGGCCGAAGATGATTTATTTCCAGCACAAATACAAAATCGACAGGGGCCATTTTACATAAAATGTGTGAACTTTCTGTGACTATTCAACAGATTCAGTGACTGTCACACAGATTCTCCTTTCCCCCGTTTAGTCTCTTAACCTACAGTGTGCATGTGACAGCTGAAGGTTAGGGTCAACCTGCCTCTGACCCAGCAATGAGCATGTCGACCAGCAATGGAAAGTGTCTGAAACTGGAGGAGGAACGTGATTCTCCTGAAATTCAGCAGAATCACTTCAGTTCCGCCCGACAGCAGCTATCTTGAACCCCCGGCAAACTGAGTGCCCTCTTGATGGCCCAATTTGAAGACGTTGATGACACACACTTTACACAGTGTCTCCAATTATGCTCCGGGGTTCCTGTCCTCTCCTTGTGTCATTTAATTTCCTTGCTGAAGTGCTGGCCAGTTTGATCTCTAGTTAAACAGAAGTGGCCATTTACAGGCAGTTTAGCAAGAAGAGTAAATGTCACTGGAGAAAAAGGCCATTGAATGGGCATTTTCACTTAATCATCTGCCATCAGTGTTGTATAAATGTTATGTATGAAGGTAAAATTACACAGGTGGGAAAATAGGCAAACTTTTTTTTCAAAACTTTAATTGTAAAAAAGGTAACATGAAAGTAAACTCAAGCTATTTTAGTCATTCATTTGGATTACATGAAGACTGGGAAATGGCAGACATGATAGACATTAGACAGTGGTTAAGATATCAAAATGCAGATGTTTCCTTCCTCTGGCTTAAAGAACACTTGTCCAAACATTACCTCCCAGCAGAAGGCGGGTCAAACCACAGCATCCTCCAAATCTAAAGCGTTTACCATGGAGACTGATGACGACGAAGACGACGACAACGAAGAAGGGATGGTGGCAATTAAGCCTAAACCAGTCCCATCTTGCTACTTAAGAGGACCACCCTTAGCTAGTAAACCTCAGCCAGAAAAGGTAAATAATCACACAGCTCTGTTGTTTTTAAAGTTCAAGTTTTTTTTATGCATTATGGATTTTCACACTTACTGAATGTGAGGGGACATTGGCATTTATCGGACAGTTATTGCTACGGAATAAACTCTGTGATCAGAAGGTCATATTTTCATAAACAAGTAGTCATATTCGCTGAAACTTTAATTACTATATTAAAGAATAGCTTCTGTTTGGTGTTGTTTGTGATAGGCAGAAAAAGCTGCTGTCAGACAAACTCCAAGATCAAAGCCTAAACCTGTGGTGGACGATAATGACAATCCTAAACAACAGGAGGAGGACGACTACAGCGATGATGAAGAGGAAACAGTGCAAGAGTCCAAACCTAAACCGATTGCAGCTTGCTATCTCAGAGGACCTCCGACAGGCCCCAGAGCCCAGCCTGAACAGGCGGTGAGGCCCAGGCGTTAGACCACTCAGGCTCTATATATGTGAAGCAGGAATGTTAATTGACTGCTTTATGCTGTGTTAATATTTAGTGTGTGATGCTATGGATGTACGAGAATGTTAGGAAAAGGACAAAAACTATACAAGTTTTTCAAGTTATGCAAGTAGGGTTCAATTAACTACCAGTTCTAAAAGACCAACCACTTCAATTAACCTCTTCAACAGAAAACAAAATCAAAATGGGCCACTGGGAAGACAGATGACCTTGCCATGATCTCGGTGAAACAAGAAGTCAAACGACGCCCCAACTCACCAAGGAAAACATGTACATCGATGGAGTGTAGCCACGGCCAAACACAGATTGACTACATGGAAACATGGGATGAAAGGATGCTTGACCACAGGGAGGAGAACTCCAGCCATGAGCAAGGGCCCAGTAATGACCTCGGTCATCAGTCCAGTGTATACAGCAGAGATGCTGAATTGGAAGAGTCAAGATTCAGAGGGCCAACACAGGAACCTGGACCCAGATTGGGGAACAGTCTGCTGTATTGGTCTGTCTGCGTGTGTTTGTGCATTTTCATGGTTGCAGTGGCTTGTTTGCTTTAAGGGATGCATTTGTTACTTTTCTCAGACTGTTTGTCTTTGACTTTTATTTAACCAAAATGTTGCCAGGATGATTTTTTGGATGTAGCTGATCATCATATCCTCTGGTTGTGAGACTTTTGTCCAAACTTATGCCGGAGATGACACTCACTAGGACTTCTGTGCTGCCATTTTCACAGTAATCGGCTGGAAAAATAAGGAGATGAAGTTCAATGCAATTATGCAATGAATGAGATTTCAACGTGAATGATGTGGTGCCCTTTTCTCACTGGACTGAAACTGTATTTATATGAAGGGCATTCAAATACACTTAAAACTGTATTCACTGGCATAGATAATAAGTACTTTCCTTATTTTATTACATAATGAGCAGTCTCCGTGAGATTAAGTGAATGCAACTTATTATGAAGCCACTCAGCAGAAATATAGCTATTAAAAATATAGATCCTTGCTAATTGAGCACAGTGAACATCCATTGACTGCAGTGAAGGCCGTTTGTGAGCAGCGCTGAATTACCTAGCTACTGTGTGAGACGTGCGTGCGTGTCTGTTTATGTACCTTGCTGCAGTAAGGACACTCTCCAAAAACAATGTTGAAGCTCTGCCTGCTGGAAGGGAGCACGCGCAGCCACTGGGGGGGAAAAGAAAGGAAAAAGATGATCTACTTCACCAAATGATCACCTTTGATCTGACATGTTGCTGTCTAGTGATGAGAGTGATTGTTTCCATGTTCACTTATTACTGTACATTTTAAAGGTCACCCGATAGTTCAGGGTGTGTCGTTTTGGTTGATACTTTACAGTTTGTAAAGTATTGAGAGATTTCGGTTGACAGATGGACAATATTAAATACCCAAAAACGTAATCTTTCCTCACCCTCCAGCTTCTCTCCCCAGACAAACATGAATACAACAACAGATTAAAATTCAGCTGACTCATTGTGTAATGAGTGAAACATGTAATGTTTTTTTCATGATAGAGGCAAATTATGAAGACATTACTGTGAGTTTTCAGTACTTTGAATATTTAGCAAATACACAGACCTGTCAGTAGAGCTGGGCAATTTACCAAAAATGTATCAGAACTGACAATCAGAACCTCTCAATGACTTAATCTCGCTCAAAGCAGGAAAGAGATAAGACACTGTTTTCTACTTTTCACATGGCATTATTAAAAATAATTTATTTTGTTTACAAGAGAGGCAAGTTGTTTTCCTCTTTTCACATGGCTATATTTAAAATCATTTATTTTGTTTGCTTGTGATTGTTTATTATTATTTTTTATTGTTTTGTACTTTTTTAGGGAACTTTCTTTCTGCTTCGATACTAAAATGTGACATTTTTCAAAGGACATTTTACTGTTCATAATGTTCAATAAATTGCCATTAATTGTGCATCTGTATGTTAAATTGTTTTGAAATGCACTAGATATACGCTTCTTTATTACACAAATCCAAGATTTTATTGTTAAACATATTGAGAGTACCACTGCAGAAAACTGAAGTCATATCGCCCATCCCTACCTGTGACTGAGTGTGAAAAAGTTTGTTCGTACCTCATACAGACAGGCCTGGTGGAAGGGCTGGCCACAGCGAGGATCATTGCAAACCTGATCGGGGATTGCGGCTTCGAGCCGATAGGCGTAACAGATCCCACACTCGGCACTGAAGCTCTACACAACGCAAAGACACAGTAAATGTGGACATATTCTCAGTGCTTCATCATATACACTTTGAACAAAACCTGTTCTCCTGCGTAGTTTGCTGGAACATACTGAAACATCATGCAGGCCTTCTTCTCACACTCAGTGATCCACAAGCCTCCAAATAAACAAACATTTCCTTCCTTTTCCTACTCCTATCATATCCTAACTCTCACACACACACACATTCTGCTCGTTTTCATTTTGGTGTATTGAGAAGCGCCCACTTTTCTGGTACGATCCATTAAGAGAAAGGATGGCAGGTAAAAAAAAAAAAAAAAAATCAACATCTGGTCAACTCAACTTTTTTACACTCCTCTGAATGTTAATGAAGCTGAGGCATTAATCACTGCAGCGACAGCGGATAAACACGCTGCCCTTTCAACCCAGCCACAGAGAGGGGAGGGGGAAAAAACAAGTGTAAAAAAAAAAAAAGAAAGATAAATGGTTTTGCGTGATTAAAGCGATTTGATAGTACGGAGAATGCTGCCATCTTTGTTATTGTAATGATCTTATCTGTAAACAACCCAATTAAAGGAGAATTTGTGCCTAGCTCTTGGAAAAACAAAACAAAGAAAAAATGGAAAAGAAGAGAAAATAGGCAAAACTGCATGTCCGCCCCCTTATAACTTCAAGCTTACACTGACACACAAACAATAGCATACACATATAAATGTAAACACACACACACACACACACACACACACAGACAAATACACAGACATGGCTCAGTAGGGGTAATCGTGATGAGAACGGACATGTTTGAAATGGAAAAGGGGCAACTGTGTGACATACAGATTTTTCGTGGGTGGCAGGTGACGGGAATTCGATCTCCAAAACATCCTGGAGGTTGTGCAAGACGCTGGAGTCCGGGTTCCTGCCAGCAGACCACAGACAGCTCCTTCACACACTAATTAAACACATGCAAATGAGCCTGCAAAGACACTGGGGGATGATTAGGAGACTTTCACCACTGGTATAAAAAAAAGCAGCATCTCTACAGCTAAAAACTAAATAGTGGTGGCGGAGATTTTCCAGAGAAGTGTCATGCAGGGAGGCAAATGTTAAAACCTGCGGTGAAATTTAAAATCTCTATCTTATTTCAAAATGAAGGGTAATTATCTTTTTTTTCTCAACTTATAATCAGATAGTGCTTTGCCCTCAGATTAGTATCTGATACGCATGCATTAGCCACTGCTAATGCTCATGCCTGCGATGGTGAAAAGGACCCAAACCCAAGAAAAAACATCGCTCACTCTTACCACAAGTGCATGTTGGCGTTCAGTTTATTTCTTAGCGGTGTCACCACTGCAACACAAAAAGAGGAAATTACTTAGGATGATATATGAGAAATTGTACTGATGATTTCAATCCACATCATACCCTAAAAGTGGGTATGCAGACACAATGACTGCTTGTATAAAAGGATGCACACCTTTAATTACCTTATTTACCACATTACCACTTTTGAAGGCTGTGATTCTGATTCTTGTTGGAGTATTGTGAAAATACACCCTGCACACCCTCAAATGGCAGCTCTTATTTGACAACAGGGAGGTTCAGACAAGAGTGTCACCACTGTCACACATGACGCGTCATTACTTCCTCTGTTCCACAGGGGAGCTTTGTCTCCGTGCAGCACTCATCACTTTCACTGTTTGTTATTCCTACATGCAAAAAGCAATATTTCTAGCCGACCCTTCGTATTTGAGGGTTGCCGCCCGCTGCCTTGGTGGCTAAAGTGTGTATGTGTTTAATATCTTTTGAGCTGCATTGCTAGGCAACAGACTAGGAGTTGCATGACCTTGGGTTT
This sequence comes from Brotula barbata, assembly GCA_900303265.1. Taxonomy (NCBI): domain Eukaryota; kingdom Metazoa; phylum Chordata; class Actinopteri; order Ophidiiformes; family Ophidiidae; genus Brotula; species Brotula barbata. The sequence goes on along the minus strand of OMNV01001239.1, from coordinate 32,408 downwards.
ACAGAAACAATCGCCGACAATTGACGGGGACTTAAATAGAAAGCGTCGAACCTCGCCAGCTGGCTCCAATGTTGGTGTGGTGAGAATGAAAATGCGCCATTCTGGAACCAAGTCCTCTGCCATGACGACAGACAATACTGACAGCTTGTTTGAAGTCAAGACGTGTAGGGTATAGTACGGAAATCCAATTCTATTCCCTGTTCATTTCTGATGACTTCTTATTGATCTGATCAGAATAATTATGTATTTGCACCAAATTACTTTGGTTGGTTTATTCAGCTGGATTAATCAGAGGGCAAAGGCAGAATAAATACAGCGTGTCAATTTTAGAGGAGCACCATGGGCGCAGATACATTTCTTATGCCCCTCCATTGCCTTAGGATGTACTTTGCAGTGTCGTACCCACCATGCTCGGCTCCCATCAGGCAGCACTCGGGCAGCATTTTTGGGTGTCTGGGATCCACCTCAACTTTGATGGATACGTTGTTTCCTAAAACATACAGACATAAGTGTATTTACCCCAGCAACAGTTGATGAAGATGATGAATAATGTTCAATAATAACAACTGAAGTAAAACCTCTTGCTTCTGGAAGCCTTTGTTTATGTCTATATCAGAGGCCAGTGTGGCAGCATGCTAGTTGTGCTTTTTCGGTACACATCAATGAATGAAACCCAAAACATACCGATGGCGATCCGCCTCATGGTGTCGGCCCGGACGGCTTTTTCTGGCTCCAGAATCCAGGTCTTGCTATCAATTTCGTCCAGGACATTCCAGAAGTCTGTGAGGGACTCCAAAACCAGCAGGAACTGACTGTACAGCTGCTCCAGCGTCGTCTAGAAAACCAGAACGCAACATCATTGTCAGTGTCCATGCTGGAAGCATTTGGCACAACAAAAGAAATGAACTAATCAACTTTATCATGACAATCTACTAATAATCAATGCTCACACATAACAGATAGATGGACTTGTGAAGATACAAGTTTTTGCTCAAATTATTTCATCTTGATTTGATAATTTGATTGTGAAATATGGCGCACTCTGTGCTTTCAGTTGACAGCTGCAAGTGGTTATTTAGTGATGGAAAATTGAAACAAATTGGAAAAACACAATAGCATAAATATACAATGCATTTTCATTATTTGTTAGGAGTTGGTAGAAAATTCTTTGTTAAAAAGGGACATGATAAAGCAGTGAGATACAGAAATATCAATATTTTAATTATAGCAGCACTCTGTTGTCTCATTTGAGGCAACAGGAGTGAACCTAAAGTGCAGATAGCAATTACTCAATTGGTAAAAACTGAAACAACTTATACACACACACACATACACACACGTGCACACAGGGAAGGGGATGCTGATAGAGGTGTGGAAGAGCAATAAAGATGGAAAGAGAGAGAAAAAAATTAGAGGAAAAAATGAACCAAAAATTATGGGTCATTGTGCCAGCACAGTGCACACAATTAAGCATCGTCCAGATGCTGAGAGCCTCAGCAATTACAGCCCAATTAATGCCAGTGGCATGATTACGGTTACAGCTCAGGATAACTACACTAGGCCCAGTTCAGATAGAAAGAAGGAAGAAGAAGAAGAAGAGCTGGTTATTGAATTGCTCCTGTAACGGAACAAAAGACATGAGTGAGGGTGGCAAACAAAAAGAGAACGACAGAATCTGAACTGACGGCAGAGACAGCAGACAGACAGGAGGAAGACGCTCCTGTATACATGCTGGCTATTCATCAACGGGCTTTCAACAAGTGCTGTCTTATAAATTATAAATAGGAATTTTGCTTCATTTATTTAGAGTGAAAAAATAAAAAAATCACAACACTTTGACATTGGCACGATCCTCCTACACCACAATGTTCTTCTTCATCAAGAGAAACTGTTTTACTACAGTATGTTATGATATTTTATTGATATTTTATGCAAGCTTAATCAGAGAAATGATTCCAGGGTGCTGTGGGAGGATTTTACTCAACTTGTAAATGTGCAGTAAAATCTGCCTCAATCTGCTGTAAATTCAGCTGAAATAAAATCATTAGTCCAAATTATCTCAGTGCTGTTTCCATGGTTCTTTCAGTCAGACACAAACAAACATCTGGAGGAAATATGTAAAACTGACACATTTGAGCTATTTTCAGGCTTCACTTTCTCAAATTTGTGAAGCTTTTCATACAAGACAAATACACACACACACACACACACACACATGTGTGACACATGATGTCCGCTGCTCAGCTAGCAAAAACACTTGCACACACATTTGATAGATATATGCAGTTTTGTTATTTAAAAAAATCACTTTCATATGGTATGCAAGTACAAAAGGACATGCGCATACAAAACACACATGCACACTGAGGTTTATTTTGCTTTCCATTCTGGTTCCACACAAACGCACAGAGTGGCACGTCTTGGCCCTGCAACAGAGCAGGCAATAATTACTCATTCAAATGAACATGTCAGGACTGCAGACAGACAGGCCCTTCCCCCCACCACACACACACATACACACACACACACACCTTTCACACATTAGACAAAAAACACACTTGGCACAGATGCAAGCATACACACACACATACACACACTTCATGTTGCAGTGTGGGAGAGATCCATCAACGGCCCAGCAGGCAGACAGGCTCCATACGGTAGCGCTGTTCTAAGCTGGTCCTCACTGTACGCCTGCCATGTATCAGCTAACACACACGCGCGCGCACACACACACACACACACACACACACAGATCTGCCCACACATTAGAATCGCTCCCCTCAAATTCGCTTTCTCTGATTTTGTCCACATCCTTCCTTATTCCACACACACACACGCATGCATACACATACACATGCATGGACACACACACACACACACACACACACACACTGACAACACCCATCTCTGCCATTTTTGAAACATTGCAAAGAGCAGTCCAGCACTGGTGAAGCAAATAATCAGATATGGAACACTATTTTTCTGACATTTTGACTGTTAATAAAAAAAGAGGACATCTTTCTTTCTGTGTGACTGAGTAAGTGACACGGACACAGTGGCGGTGAGGCAGAGGCAAAGCAGAGCACGGCTGAGAGAAGGCGAGAAGGCTCACAATCACAACGAGGAGGCGAAACCATACCGGCAAGTGATTTCCCATCAAAGCATTTTATACCAATTACAGCCTCCTAAAGCCAAAAGTCTGACAGAAAATTCTCAGTCCGGTCATGTTGAGTTTATTAGTGTAGCACGAGAACAGTTACAGCATCCAGAGGTTTCAGAGTGCCAAGAATGTACACTGTGATATCCAAGTGTGTGTGTGTGTGTGTGTGTGTGTACATTCTGTATCTTGTACATGTACAGTACATACCTCTGGTGTCCAATTTATCACTAGAGGGATGGGCAGGTCAGCAGAGCATTCAGGAGCCTCTAAAGGGTGCTGCCGAAGTACAAAGTAGGCGTTGTCAACATTATATCCCGTGAATTAAAGCTTACTCGTCTGCTGTGACAAGATCTGAAACTGGACCAAATTATTAGTCATGTGCTCTTTTATTTCATCCATGTTGGCTGTAACTGTATGTATAGGTTATTGTGAGGTTAGTGTGAGCTTTGACCTTTACATACCCACAAGTTCATAGATCTAAACGGGACATTCTGCACTATTTCACTTTCTGTACTTCCCCCCTCTCTCTCCCTCTCTCACTTCCGTGTGTCCATGCCAGTGCTGCCTCCTCCCCGGCTAAGCCCGGTGAGGGATGACCTGGCACCGGATCTAGTGGAGGCAGCTGGAACACAGTGAGGACTCCAAGCTATTTTTACCTGGTGCCAGAGGGGTGAGTAGGGCCAGGTGGGCACAGAGTGGGGTCCCACCACCCTCCCTTGTCCCTGGTGGATGTCATCTGGGCTTAGATAAGCACCACCTCACCGTGCCACCCACCCACCATACCCAGAATATACACCACTACTGTGTGCTACTTACACTTCCAACAGCTACTGAGGACTTCTGCTGGGGTGGGGAACATTCTTAGTCTTAATCACTTAATCACTATGAAATACTGAATAACTTTATGAGTTGAGACCAAACATTTCAACGGTCTAACATCTTTATTTTAGATTTTAGTTAGTAATTGTTGTTTCCCGTCATACTTAGAATTGATTTCTACACTACTACTGTCGTGTGAATTATACATTATAAATAAAGACAACTGTGTCACAGTCGCATTACTGCCATCACAATGTAGACAGAATCAATACTACATAATTAGTCAGTCGCATCAAGTGTGGGACATCATATCAAACATTTGTAAACCTGTGAATTACACTAGTATACAGTAGGTAAAGTGTTGTGTACTACCCTGAGTAGCAGAGCATGAAGATACTGACTATGCAGACAAGTGTGTGTGTGTGTGTGTGTGTGTGTTAGCATTCACTATGCATAGAGGAAGGTTTTCTTGCTGAGGTCTATGTGGAGACGCTTTATCTGTGCTACATCTCACTCACAGTGGGTTATCGTGTCTCTCCACACCCTTTCCAGTTTGACCTAGATTTCGAGGCGCAGATGTAAATAACTGATTTGCTATCAGCAAATTGAACATCCCATATGCATTTGGTGGAGTCCTCCTGTTTGGATTTGAGTTAGCTGTAGGTCAACATCAAGCTGTAGATGTTCCATTTGATGATGAAGAATTTTCTGTGTGATAGCGGTGCAGTCCTTATGGTAAATTGAGTGTCTCGGTGTGTATGCACAAGAGTGTTTCTTACCTTGGACTTCAGTTTAACAGTGAGGATGTGCTGTCTTCCACAAGAGTCCACCGCTTTCAATCTCAACATGCTGAACTCTGTGTCTACGAAAAGCAGCCTAAAGACGAACAAACATACACACACGGGGGCACACGTGGGTCAACATATCAAATATGGTCACAAAAAGAGTGCATATAACGCTGGTAAATGACAGCATCCATCATACATCATTAATCACAGCTCCAGAGAGAAACATTATTGAGACATCAACTCTGTTTTCAGATTTATCACTTGTGGTTCTAACACGGTGGCATTAAATCAGGCTTCAACATAACATTTACATTTACATCTGAATCTGACAAGACTCAACTAAAGACCTTTTCCCCTTTGAATCCAAATTTGTATTCTTCTCCAATGACAACAGCAGGATGACCACACATTTTAAAGCCCCAATGTATGTATATTAGATACATTAAATATCATGTAGTTCCTGCTTCTGTATTTTGAGGATAAGTTGCTTTTCTGTTTTATAAAATTATGCATTGAATATCTTTGGGCTAGTTGGAGGAACTCCAGAGTTGTTATCTTTTTGGACAAATGGCTGATCGAGCAGTCAATTAATCAATACATAAGATATATTTATGCCACCCTGATCTCTTTGTTCAGCAGGTTCCAGCATGGTGAAAAATAATTTCACATTAAAATGGGAAAAAGGTCCAGTGAACATTGTTAAGGGAGCAGTTAGTAGAGATTTTAAGCTTTACTTCAGGCTTTCTTGAAAAGAAGAATTATCCCTCTCTGATATGGGTGCACATTTTCAAGCTTGAGTCAAATTGTAAATCAGACACCCCATCCCCACCCCCACCTAAGCTAATTATAACCTATTGTGGTTGAAGACAAAATACTGATCTCGAACAAGCATGTAACAACGTTGCTGTCAGATTTACTGCCCCTGCTGCTGCTCCAGTGCACTATTAAGAAATCAGTTCCTCCCCTTCTTCAGTCTATCTATAGTCTATTGAGGCTCTAAGACAAAAAGCAGATTTGAGACAAAGGATTTGAACAGACCTGCTCCAGATTTACAGTACATTACGACGGAGTCTCTGTACCGGGGCTGACATGGCTATATTTCTGCAAAGGATTTATGGCGTGCGTTGGAGAGGAGTGATGTGAACAGCGTGCTCTGGAATGACACACACTTAGGGAAGTGATGGAATGATGGGACAAGATGCCCGATGTACTCGACTCATAAAGGTGTCTGCCCACTCACACGCTTGCAATCAAATACCGGTGAAGGGCACAAGCAAACCTGTAAACTACGCGTATACACTCTAGCATTTACACAAACACACAACTTCATGATCTTCTGGCAGTTCACCTGAATTTTTCTCACATGCTGACAAAATGTATTTCATCTGCCACACTCAATCACTTTCCCCCTTCCCAATCTTTTTTTCCCCTATCTGTAAACACATCTGCTTACCGATATCTCAGAAACACATTGCCTAATATTGTGCTACAAAACGATGCTATGTCACATTTAAAGAATCGCCCAGGACCAATACTGGCCATAGATATGGTGTATCAGGCGAACAGCAGGCTGCATAATAAACAGGTTGCTTCTCAGGATCAACACAAACAAGGGTACTGGGAGACATAAACACACAAAGAGCACAGAACAATAAAGAGTATAAAACCAAACAATTCCCCATGATGATCATCAAAGTTAGTTAATAGACTTATGCAAGTGCAGAGAGAAGCAAGGATCCAGCGGCAATAAATAAGTTTAATCAATTAAATAAACTGCAAGACTGAAGAATAGAAGAATGGCGCCACTATACCCGTTAAAGATTTGGCTTTTGCTTGTGCGTTGTAATTTACAGTAACTATAAGTAGTTAACTGCATATTATTTCTTTTACCAATTACTCTCTGTAGGTTTCAGGAAGAAAAATGTCACACATTATACAACCTCTTTCGAGGCATCTATAACTGGGGTAAAATAAAAATTGAGCACTTGGAGCAAAAAAGAGCCAACATCCAAGTGGATGCTAAAGCTGTAAAACCATAAGTAACCCAACAACAAGACAGATCACGGAAATAGGAGATAAAGTTGTGTTTAATCAACTAAATATAATGTGCGCTGTACCACTTACTCCATTCAGAATCACTACCTTAGCATTACTATTGTCGGTGAAATAAAGTGCAAAAGTGGTGCATCTTTTACACACTTTTCCATCTCATCTCCTCTGGGGTCTCACACCCAAGGTAGCAGGGACTCATTGCCGCCCCTACTTGGCCATGATGGAAACAGTGTGACAGTCAGATGTCCTGCTGGGAAGACTGATGAGAGCATCCTATTTGCAAATCCACAGCCAACTGAGCTGCTTCGAGACAGCGCATGCCGTACACACTGGTTCTTGTGCATGTGTGTCTCTTCAGATTTTGTGTTCAACAGAGGAAGCCACGAACACTGAGATCAACATATACTTAGATGTGTGTGGGTTGCATGAGGAATTCAAGTGTAAATGATGACGTATGCAAGGTATCAAAGGAATTAGTGAGCAATGATGAAGAAAACAGGAACTGTGCAAGTTACACATAGGTGGAAACATAATGCATGCCCAAATCAGGTACATGGACAGAATGTACACACTAATTTCATAAATAAGCACAGATACACCTATATATTCATTAACCTGGTTTATAGTCTAACTTTGCTAACCAGGACATTCTCATTTATTATGCAACTGCATAACTCCCAGTACCATTTGTGATTGCATTTACATCACATGCAGGAGATTTATTAGTTGGCCTAATAATGCAACAGAAAACAAACATGAAACAAAATCTCACGTTAGAGTCTCTCTAATCCTTTCGCCCTGGGACTTTTGGCCCAACAGAGCCCTGCTGTCACAGTGTTGATTTTAATGGCCTCACAAGAGCAGCGACTCAGTGTGAGAGAGTGATAACACTGTGATAAGACACTGAAGAGACGATGCTCTGTAGGTACACAAAGAGGCCAAGAACATGGAGTGCCAGCTGTGCCTATAATGAGGCCCGGCTCTTCTAGGGCCACATTTCGGGCGACCTACTTGACCTCATTTTCCATTAATTAACACATGGTATACCACCTCTAACCAATTAAGATGACCACACTCTCAAACGCTAACAGACAGACAGAAAGAGAGAGAGATAGTGAGGAAGACAGATAGAGAAACAGAGATTCATTTACTGGGCCCAATCAGCAGACAGAATTACAGCTGGAAACCCCTGGTGGCTATTAGTACAGCCCACACCAATTAAGACACTAAGCGAATCTCAAGTGCTTTGGAGATTGAAGCCCACTGTGTATAATGCCTCCTAACCGTAACAAGACACTGAAATGATGTTGGTCCTATTTCAAGCATAAAGCATACCTTCGCCCCCCTTCTCCTATTAAAACCTGAGAGTCTTCAATTAGAGCCATTTGCATTTTGCTAATATCATAATTGTAGCCATGGTCATTAATAGGGAAGTGGAAAATGAGTGTAGAAGTCAAGGCTTAATCCGAGCTGGGGGTGAATAGATATCTTTCAAATAAGCAGCCCCTCCTCTTCCTCTCTCCCTGACAAGTGGAGACAACGGTATAACGGTATTAGCTGAGCTTGTCACTGCACATGGGCTGAGAGTTATTAAATGTGACCTGGATTTAACTATAACTCAATAACTAAAAATAAGGAAGTCATTAAGATCCATTTGTTAATGTGGAACTATGTTGTTGCAGTTTAGACTACTGGGAAAAGACCTTGTAGGACTGTTCCATATAGCTGTTTAAAGCAGTGGATGTTTCTTCTTTTATATGCACCTCGACACACTTAAGCGTGTTAATTTTTGCCTGTGGAAAAATGTGAGAAATGAAAAGTAAATCCCTTCCTTGCACATTGCATCATGAAACAAATTACAGTAACACTAATTCTACTACAGCTAACAATTGCCTCATTTTGTCTTTGAACATGGGTGTGCCCGTGTGTCTCTGATTGTGAGATTAAACCTCAACTCAAAAGACACGTCCGCACCTTCTACAGGGCTGAAGAAAAATCCAGAGTTGCTATGTGGAACATTGAGAACCGAGCTCTATCAGCAAGCAAATCTGCAGGCAAATTAGTTTGAGGGTATCTTGGGACCATGTAACTGGAGAAAGGAACATTACTGTGTTGTTCATTATGAGAGAATAATTATTTGATTATCATTTGATTTTCACCGTGAGCTAATTAAAACAACTATTTACATTTACATTCAGTGGTAATACATTCAGTAGCAGTATATCAGTAGCTTTCTGTTATGACAATGATCATAGCTACATTACATCTCATTTTCAGGGACTCGGCTTGAAAACAAGGTACTTTATTTGAGTAGTGATAAATTTGGTATAATATATTCGTTGCAAGTGAAGACACAAATCTTCACTTTATTTCTAGCCTGACCTACAATACCTTTGGTGCTCACTCCACAGTACATGAATTTTTGACCAACATGGTGCCCCTCGGCCATGGGGGCTTTATTGCTTTCTGAAAAAGAGATCAGACTTATGTAATCTCCTTTGATATTGCTTACAAATTGGTCAGCAAAGTACATTTGGGGACTGCTAAGACTGTTGCAAGCAGTGACATATTTATGATACTAATAACTGGCAACTTCACCAGCCAATTAAAACAATAGGAAAATGGGCCATTTATAACCTAATGCGGGGTGACAATGAAATTTAAGACAAGAATAATGAAAGTTGTGACAGTATAAAAACGAGCAGTGAAAGAAAAATAATGGGGCATCGTCGAACCTGACGTCCAACCGTCTTCCAATATAATACTACTATACTATACTACTATTTACGCTATTGTGTGATAGTCTGAGAGCAGACACAAACCACAGAGAAACATGTCACATGTGATAAAAATAACAGTGGTAATTACTGTCATAAGGAATATGGTAAGGCCTAATACTCAGCTAATTAACCATTAAATCTGCCATTCCCATGGCATTGCAGTAGCTAAAGGTCTAACCATGTATGGAGGCTATGACACTAGTGTTCACATATTGAGAATTCACTGCTTACTTAGAGAAACTTTGTCATCACAGCCAACTTTCCAAACAATTGACAAGTCAGGGGCTAAGGTTAATTTAAATTCTGTTATACAGTCATTGTTTCTGCTCCTAGCAGGCCACCTACTTGTCCCACCCAAGGGCCTCCATCTCAGAGATGAGCTGGGAGTAATACTGTGGTGGTGGAATTGAGCGACACTCAGGATGGCTCTTCAAGACCACTTCCTGGAGCAACAGAAAAAGAACACAACACATCAAAACTGCATCAGCAAGATAAATTTGAGGACCAGAACAGCAAGCTGAAATAAGACCAATATGTCTCTTGACACATACACATAGGCTGCTACAACTTTCATCAGTCTAGCATGATATACTTGTACATGTGTGCGTCGCAATCAAGGCTATTGATAATGCCTGAAGGTTCTCATTTACTTTCAAAGTGGCTGTTGTAACAATCTTAATTCTCTTCCTTACCAAGACAGTCTTTAGTTCCAGAACGAAACTGACAAGATCAGCCGACTGCTGCAGCCTCTGTGAGAAGTCAAACAAAAAAGAAAAGACATCCTTGAATGGGAGGATAATGAAGTGACAGTGTCTATTTTTTACTCTAGCCAGCCATTCAAATCAAACACGGTGTTTGTGATTAATGGGGGCTGCCACCCGCTTTAATAATTAATGATAGCTTAAAGGCTGTGAAAATAATGAACTTTGCAGCCTGGGGTGAAATATCAATCTCATCCAAATAACCCTGAGGGGCCACATAACAAATAGGGACATTTTCCAGGCGATGTTAATTAAACAGTGAAAAATATTTTTCTCTGCTTCTAAGTGAAGCAGGCCTGATGGGGGACAGAAGGCAGAGGAACAAGGCCAGGCAAGATGTAGTGGATAGAGACAAAATGATATGACATAAAACACGAAACACAGCACGGGCAAATTGGTCTCAGTCAGAGATGTCAGACACAAAACCAAAAGTTACAATGTAATATTTGCAGAAAAACGGCCTTGATCTAAATGAAGCTTACCTGTTTCACTATGTTCTCATATTCATGCAACAGGTGCTTTAACTGCCAACAGCAGTGCAGCCTACAAGGCAAAAGTCATACAGATAGTCAGAATTATAAACATATGAAATAATATATCTTAACGGAACTTTTGGAAATCATTAGCGTAGCTGATAACATTAAGGTCTTTATTCTATGCAATGAGACCACATGCTCATTGCCCCTAGAAACTGGCACCGATAAATGGAATGCAGTCATTTTCAATTTTATCAGTTATACCTACATTTGACAAGTAAAAATGAGTGAGGAAAAAGGTCTATTACATTAATGTCATATTTACTCGCAATGCCTTGGGGTGTCAACATGTTAAACTAGGGACATGTTTGACATTAACAAAATACCTGAACCCGGTCTCTTCAAAATAAAAACATTGTACTTGGCCTGTTTGAGTTGTCGATCTGGTGGCAGCAGTATTCTTATTCTGAAGTCTTGTCGCTGTAGGGAATATTAAAGGACTACATGAAAATCCACAATAACAACATATAGTGCGTAAGTAGTAAGTTTGCAGGGGAACCTAATTTACGCTGGTTACGTAAAACCAGGTAAGGTGCGCCGAGGCAAAATGGCGCACCGTATGCTTAGATTTAAAGTTGGTGTAGCAGTAGAACAGACCATCTGTCATTTTGGCCGGACTACAAATTTGTCAGTCAGGAACAAAACGCAGAATATATTCATTTACTGGACCTTTACTGGTAATAACATAAACAACAAACAAAGAAATGTAGTTTCATTCAATGTAGCTTGGCTGAAATCACAGTCACAGTTAAGGACTGTACTCGATGGTTACTTCCGCCAAATACCATTCAAAATCCGACATTATGATTTACTTGTATATCTATGAAAGTGCATTCAAGTTACAAATTACTTTCAACCATGATTGCATCCACAATGTCCAGACTTCAAATCGGCACGAACGACACAACCTAAACTACACGCATTGGGCCACAGCAAGCTTACAGTGTTGTGTGAAAATGTGACTATTATCAACATTAAAAGTCAACCGTGTATGTTACTCGAAGATTACGTAATGCCGAATTCACATACACATTCGTAAACTCTTACGGCGCGAATTTGATTGGCGCGTGCGTTTGTCTGTCGCGAGGAACGTTTTAATTAGTAGGTTCTTCAACGTAATTTGGGGGTCCCTTGACCAAGACAGTCAGCACGCTGCTGACAAAATAAGTTACCTGGACTGTGATGAAACCGTCATAGAGAGTTTTCTCCTTGTTCAAAGGTAAAAGCAACGGGTTTTCTTTTATCAACGAAGTCTCCATCGCATTTATTTTGGTCAAACTCGTGCAGTTTGCTGTCAAACCAAACCACCGCGGCTTTTCTCCTTCCTTAGCTAACATTAGCGAAACGGAAACTTGAGAGCAGCGGTGAATTTCCAGAGCAAAATAACTCACAACTAAATGTCTGCGCTTTGAACTAAAGCTGAACTAAAGAGAATATATCAAAAGATATGGTTTTAGAGTCACCCGATGTAGTATATAGTAAGCTATGACACTCCCGCCATGAAAACAAAACAGTAAACGTCATGTCGATGCCTTCACTGACTATAGGAAATTTCAATTTATTTGCGCCTGTGGCATTTCTTTTCACCTGCAAATGTGATTTTTGTCACCTTTTAGGAACATTTTCTTCTTTTCATTTTTCTTATTTTTGGCTGACAAACGGCTTAATTATAACAGCAACCACCTCATTCATAAACATGTCAGTTATGAGGCCCATGCTGTTAAAAAGTTAGTTATCAAAAGCATTTTAGCCAGCAGTTTAGGGTTAGAAGCAACACATTAAGCAGCCATGAATCAAAACGCTACTGGAGTCCTGCTTTATCCACCTGAGGAATCTAAGTCACTTGTAAACTCTGTTTAAGTTCATTGTTTTCTGTCATTATGCCGCAACTGTGATGTTTACTACCCCATATTTCATTCATTGTGACACTTGTTCTGTTAGCCAATTTATGTACATACGGTCATAGTGATTGATTACTGTATGTTACTTCAGGATGCCATAACCATATGACAGGATGGATGGTCATATTGTTAATTTCCTAAAGACCTGGAGCATTGGGCGAAATGGCTGACAAATGTCAAACGATGAAGTTCCCAATGACTAAAGGGTCACTCTACCATCGGGTAAGTCATTTTAGCCATTTGCATTGGTTGTGTTTTTTTATGGTGACATGACTACAGACAACATTACTGATGTTTTTAAAATGGTTGATTTCATCACCTACTATGGAGTGTCCTGTTGTCATCCTGTTGAAAGGAAAAATTGACTTGAATAAATGCTCTTAATGGTAAACTTTGCAAGCAAGGAGGAACAGTCCACACTAGAGGAGTCAGGGGTTCTGACTATCTAAACTAAGATCCTTAAAATGCAAAAAAACAAACAAAACAAAAATGAAAAAGAACAAATATCATGGAACACCTGGACATGGACGATTAGATGGCATTAATCCTCATGAAACCAAGGACAGCCATGCCAACCAAGAGATCCATCTTCCATTCTCCCTCATCCCGACTCAGTAGGTTGCTGAGAGATGGATTTCAAGGAGACTGATTTGCCTCACAAGTCACAGGACATGCAATAGAAGTTATATGGTTGCTCATAAGTTTGGAGTTGTAGTTTCTCATTTTTAGTGTTTTGTTACAAGCGAAGCATTTCAGTTAATCACGGTGTTGTTGAGTCCAAAGCGAAAATCTATGACCAAGAAGTGTTAATTTTCCAATATTATCCTTAGGCGGGCTGCCTGAATGCAAAAACAGACATACAATTTCAAAATCACTGAGCAAAAGTCCTGACTGAATGCCCTGCAGCCATTTTGTAAATACGGTGTGCTAAAATCAACAAAATCATCATTACTTTTTTCATTATTTCTTTATTGTTACCGTCATTTGAATATGTTTTGTTGTATTTGCTTGTTTACTTTCACAATGTGTTTGACCATAATTTCACTGAATTTAATAATTTGACTGAAACGTGTTGATTATTTAAAATATGGTATCATTAAAATGTAAATAAAAAAAAAATCAATCCTTAAGATGATGAACAGCTCATTTTATTAGAGCGAGAGAACCTATAGATGCACAAAAACAAATATATTTCCCTAAGGTGTATAAAGGGCAGAAAACATGCCTTTGTTAATGGCTCATACTTACTTGTCTGCTCAAGACAAAGTTGAAGTTAAATGCACTAATATCCCTGTATCAGAGTGCAGAGAACTGCCTCAACATGTGGCAAATGGTATTATTATTCTAATCCAATCAAAACATGATTACTACTGAATCAGTCTCCTTTGTCACACTTCAACAATTCACACTTGCCTTTCAGTTTACTTTTTAGCACATATTATTCTTCAAGCACTGAGGATAGAATAGGAATTTGTGATTACACAGTATATAGCTGCTGAGGGGAGTGTGTCAAGGCATGCATGCCACACAATGTGCCTGGAGAGATTGATGTTTTTGTCATCCACCTGCTTCAAAGCTGTAAAAAGCATGCTGATGCAAATAGAGAAACCTACCCAGGCAGGCTCACAAACAAAAGAGGGAGAACCTTACGGCTCCTCTTTACACATCTGTTTTGGAGGAATACGGTATCTGAGGTTTGTGTTGTGACGTACACCGCACTCAAATGAACACTGAGTCTTGTCTCTGGGAGCGGGTAAGTGCTGAATACCCTTTTTTGTTGTCTAAGGCAAATGGGAACAATTTAAGATGGTTTTTGAATAGAATGCATCGGCACAGAGACAGTGGGAGAAGGAAGCAGCACTCTTCCCTCCTTCCCTCCCTCTCCCTCTCTTTCTGTTTGGCTCACTCTCTCCTTCCCTGTCATAGAGAGAAAATCTGCAGGCTTGCAGCACGGCTGACTTAATGGCATTCCAGTTGCAAAAGGCTTCAAAATGTAGCATCAGAGGATAGCAGGGGCAGATGCATATGGGCGGTGAGCTCTCTGTCGTCTTCTGTCTCTTTCTCTGTCTGCTTCTTTTTCTCTCTCTGACCGCTTTCCCTTCCGCTGCCTCCAGCGCTGGGCTCCGTCTGTGAGAGGAATGATCTATGGTGCTTTGTTTATCACTGGCCATGGTCACTTCTCTGGAATGCAATTGGCTGGAACTACACCGTGTGGGTCCTGCACCCTGCGTCTCTCTCTCTCTCTCTCTCTCTCCCCGTGCGCTCTCTCTCTCTCTCCCTCTCTCTCCCTCCCTCTCTCTCTCTCCAGCTCTCCATTTTCTCTCTCTCTTTCTCTTATTGAAGCAAGACATGAGCAGGGGTGCCTTGTCCAACGTGCCTTTTTATCTCTGACGCTTTTTCTTTCGTGCCGTTTTGCATGTATCTGAATGATAATAGGACATATTGTTCCCCGGACCGGTAATTCATTGAATAGCTTGACAGCAAAGCGTGTTGAAGTCATCCAGGAATTTGTGCATGGCAGATTGTAGATTATTTTTCTTTATTATTTTGAGCGCAAATTTGATGATGAAGTTAATATATATTTTAAAAATCAGAATAATATATTGAATGATCTTTTAAACCTCTATTACTTGTTGTAACATTATTTCCAGCTTGAACTCTCCATTTGAAAAAAAAACATAGTGCCCTGAATTAACATGATCCTATTCTTTATTCTGTGCTATTTTTATGGGCAGATTTCTGATGGCATGTTATGCACATATATTCTTTCTTTCTTTCTTTCTTTCTTTCTTTCTTTCTTTCTTTCTTTCTGTCTGTCTGTCTGTCTTGTTTTCTTTCTTTCTTTCTTTCTTTCTTTCTTTCTGTCTTTCTTTCTCATTGCAGAATATATGAAGCACAAACAGACAGAGTAGTGATTTGTATTTCTGGATCAGTTTCAGTTTTGGTCCTTTAAAGCATATTGAATGTATGTATTTGTATATATATCTGGTCTAAGTTGAAGCCATGAAGCTTTCTCATGTGTTAGCTGGCAGTACAGACATGTGAAAACATGATGGCACATTTTCAATCAATTCTTCTTTTATATACGACACAGCTGAATATCACATCTTACAGCCTTACATTGATAAACAAATTAAATGCAGGCACAGGGTACCACTTCTCTTTTCACATGTGTTTAGGAGTTCGTGTGTGTTTCCAAAAGAGTGGGAGTGTGGTGAGTGAAGTTGATGGGATTACAGAAAGCCGGTGTGTGTGTATGTACGTCTGTGCGCGTGTGCATGTGTGTGTATTCATGGGAACAGTAAATGAATACGGCTGTTTTGTAAGTGGATGCTGGTGTGTTTTCTTTTTATCTAAGATGTCAATGATTGATTTTAAATATTTAAAATTCTGTATCTTTGCAAAAAAAAAAATCTTTCAGTTTACAGCTCATTACAGCAGAGTGAAGCAGATTGTACTGTATGATTTACACGCTGAGTCTGATGATTCGTTTAGATGCTAGAGATGAGAATAATTATCTTTTTGGTCAGGTTTTTCAGATATTTAATGAAAGTCCAATTATAGCACCCTTACATTAGCCAAAATTTGTGTTTCTTTTGTGGTGTTATACTAATTTGGACAGTCCTCCGAAGGAAAAAAGGACTGGTTACGTCTTTGTATTGGAGAAAATTAGTACAGGTTGCATTGTAGTTTGGTGTGAAACAGCAGCAAGTGTGTGTGCTGGTCTTTGTGTTTTCTCTCAACACTTTATTTTATCACTAAACACACCAACGATCATTCCCTTCTTTTCCTTCTGACTGCCTTGGTATATTCATTAGTCCAAGCAAATCCCCTATAATATCTATTGATACTGTATCGAGATAATTTCATGGTGCTTTTCATGTGCCAAAACCAAATGCACGATGCAGATGCAAACAAGTCCACTTGAGCTGATTAGTGTGTGAAGTGTGCTTGTTAGGCATACTGTGAAGTGTGCTTGTTATATATCCACCCCTCACGCTTGATTACCGCTGGCGATTTAGTACCGATGGCTGCGTACAGACACACTGGCAGACATACTGCTGGCATCTGATGTGTCCAGGAAATCAGAAAATATTATGGTTCATGTACTTTTCCTGAAAAAAATGCCAACGGTATACAAAAACAAAATTTGAAGAAATTAAATGGACGATTGTGTTTGTAGCAAGCTTAAGTATTTTCTAAATTACCCTAAAAAACTAATTAACATTAAATCAAATGTCTTTTGTATGTAAAACAATGGTGCTATTTATTTTCAAAAACAGTGCTAAATATTTAATTTTATTTTCTACTTATGTTTTCCATTTTCTTATTCTCTTTTCCTGATCCTTTTTCCCACTCTTTTGTACTTGGCGAAGCTTAAGTAGTGATAATAGAATATGTTATTCCATATGCTGTATTACTGGACGTACTCTTCCATAATACATGCATTCCAACAAGAATCCTTCAGTAATTGTAGGACTGAATATAATATGGATTACTATGGAAATACAATGTGAATATTTTGGGGAAGGTGAAATAGCCTGCTGTGATTCTCCATCTGGCCTGTGTGCGGTATTGGAATGGGCCATCCTCCTTTACCGTGCTGGGACAGAATAAGCTTCACTTTAAAGGATCAATTCTTTTATTATTAAAGTCGGTCTCGGCAGTGCAGGCTAATACATTCTGCATTGATCTCTCCCAAAACCTTTATTGCCATTCCTTCCAGCGAGGCTCACATTTAAAAAGATATGTTCACAAGAATAAAGATTTTACAAAGTGACTGGAGGACAAATAAGCCTATAAACTAGGGTATTCACATTTTAGTGCAAAGGCAAGACAGCGAAGAGTAAGGAGTCGGAGTTGCCAGCAGGCGTTTTGAATATCATTACCGGCTTTGCAGGGAGAAATTGAAATCATAAGCATAAGGAAAGTACCTGGTAATTAAAACTGTCTCGCTGCACCAAGGCTTTGATACCTGCTCAAGAAAAGTGTGTGTGTGTGTGTGTGTGTGTTGGGGGGGGGTGTAAACTGTTGTTACACAAATTTTGGTCAGGTTTGGGTTGAAGCAAAATGAACCTCTGTGTGTGAGAGAGATAGAGGAGGACAGTGAAATTTGCACTTTTTCCACAACGTGAAATCCACTAAAGTCCACTGTGTCAGAGGGATGTATGAAATTCAGTTTATTCATGACGTGCTGTGCAGTGTGTGTCATTATTTACCCTGCTTAAAAGTGAAAGCAGCCACGGATTGCAGTGGGTTGTGGCTGTATCTCCTCTTAGTTTATACACTCCACCTGTCTAAGTTGTATAGAGTAGTGATGTGTCACCCTTTTGTGATTAAAATAATATAAAAACATATTCCCTTCATGCTACAACGGATTTTGTCTTAGCTCTTACAATTTGAGATAACCTGAACTGCAGCTTGACTGAATATTGGAGCCGTGGAGCGGCCACAAACACTTTGATGTGGCTGTTTCCAAATCAAAGCCTGAAGCATGCGTGCCAGACCCTTATTGAACAAATTTGCGCCAATGAAGCCAGCAGTTGAGGACATTAATGATCTGGACCCACTGGGGTCTGGAGCTCCGCGCCCACAGGCTAGCCGCTCGATCCCCAATCAATAGCTTTTTATTAAAATTGTTTGCGAGGCAACACAAATCCATATTGTTTTGCCTAGGACAGGGGCACCCATGTGAAATATGTTGGACATATTTATATATTTTTTCCAGATGAATGCAGAAAATGATTGGTTGATATGCATGAGAAAAAACAGAGGGGCAGTGGTTTGGCATTATTGGAATATCCATTTCAACATTGATTTTCATAAGAGATGCATTTGTGATTATCTTATTTTCTCCTCCCTCAACAGGGTTGAATTACATATCATATTATCCCTGGTATTAAGGCAAAATTAATAACACATCTAATTATAATACTTATGTCTAATGATATGCTGCAAGGGCCCTATTGATTCAGTTGAGATGCATCTAGAGGAGATGGCTTGGAGCTTTGCCTGACGACAGTCGCTGCCAATGCACTCGGCTCTCCCTGTGTGGAGCGGCAGTGGCTGCACGCAAAGTAAGATCAACAGCAACAGACAATGTCGCCAATTTAGTGATGTCAGTACCTAAGATACAATCTTCGTGAACGGTTGTCAGTGATTAAGTTGTACTGTTTTTCCACATGTTTTCTCCAGTGGTGTCAGCCTCGGATGCTACTTTATCCAGGCTCTGATTGTATTCAAAGTTTTTATTTTTGACAGGCGATATTCCTCTGCATTGCACGAAATGCTTAAATTTTCTTCTTTTTAAATGTCGTAGATAAATACTAGCTGGCATTTAGAAAAGTTTAGGCAGAGTTAATTAATAAAATCTTGCAGAATGAGTTAAATAATCAAAAAAACATTTAAAATTGTATCAGACCTGTGAGACAATCAACACTGAAATTTGTTAGTTAAGGGGAAAACTGAGTAGCAAGTTAAATGCCAAATGTTCAGACATTTCAACAGTATCGTATTGAGTCTGGCTGAAAGTTTTGACCTCTCTGAGTAACAAAAGACACTAATTCTAGAATATGCTTAACATTGTGTGACTTTAAAAGTTCTCTGTTGACAAGCAGTGCAAATTTGGAATCTACTTGTGTGTATGATAGTGCTTAGGAAACTTGATGAAATTGGGAGCATATTTAGACTAGTGGTTTATGTTCCATCATCCCCAATATTTCATTTTTGACCAATAATCATCATGAATGTAGCATAGTTTATCACATGATAGTGATTTTCTTTTGCCCACTACTGTCTAATATGAGCCTTTCTGAGGGAAATCTGTATCATACAAACTAAACAAAGATATACAAATGACCACTAAATAGACATCAGTCTTCACACTTTTCAGTAACTTTTAGTCATTTTTCTTAGCCTTCTGTATAGCATCTATTTGTGAATTTTGCAGTTGAGAAGATTTGATGAGTTGTGGCTTTTGAACAGGAAGTGAGATGCAGTTGCTAATGCCCACCAAAAGAGGGCAACATGATGTCAGAATTGTTCCCCCCACCACCACCACCGACTTCCATAGCCATAGCCAGTGCAAGCCAGTGAACACGGAAGGGGGGAGTTGTAGGTGCTGGGTTAAACGTGTAAGTAACAATAATTTACATTTACGCCTGGAACGACTTCCCCCGCGCTGTCAGTCTGCAGTTCAAAGCTCTCTTCCACTCTCCTGGCAACAAAGCGAGCCGTCTTGTCACACCAGCACCAAATAGCACGGCAGAGTGGATGAAGTTCTTCACAGTCAAGGTGTCATTATGGAAGACCTTGCCTCTGTGCGGCGGCTGCTTAAAAAACAAAAGAGTGGGGGAAATTAAATATGCCACTCTCCCTAGCTTCATTCTTCCTTGCTGCTCATCATGGCTGCAGAAGCGAACATGGATTTGGGTCTCGGCCAAGGACGTTCAGATGTGGAACAGCCTCATGATGCTGTCTTGATTTAGATTCTGATTAGGTTTTGTTGATTTGTCAGATTTGCATTTTGATGGTTCACTCAGTAACAATTTTCCCATCCTTTTTACTCAGGTGAAGCATTGATTGCAGTGGCCAATTCTTTGTGCTCTTCTGAACAGGCACAAAAGACCAGTGATGGATCACACAGTAACTTACACCTTTTGCCATCCCATGTTTTTGGAGTGTAAAATCCCACAGCCCATTTGTTCTATCATGTGACAACATTGATGATAGGATGACAGATGTCTTACCAGCCCACCCCTCAGTGCCAACAACCTGCCACCCCCTATGCATCCTACCCAACGGACGCACACACACATTGAAACAGTTTGCCCCCATTCGGCTGGGGGTCGACCGCAGAGCACAGCTGCGTTGCTCTAGTATGGTGGAGCCCCCTTAACCTTGCACCCTAGAAGCCTTGCCTCCTTTCCCTCCCCCACTCCTACCTCTTTCGTCTGCACCCCTCCCCACTTCTTCTGTGGAAAGAAGGAGTGATAGGCCTCTTTGGCACAGCGCTGCCTCTTTGTTCCCTGCCAGGTTGGCTGCAGGAAGCCTTAGGAGGCAGGGTCAGCTGTAATTCATGCTCTCCCCAGTAGAGGACAATGTACCCTGCATGGCAACAGGGGCTTAGGCCCTGTAGTAGGAGCTGCTTTGGTGGTGTGTAGTCACTTAGTTTGGAATGTATTGTCACTTGGATTTCTTACAATACAAATCAACCACTAGTAATTGTAAGCACAAGGCCTAATTGCACATATTATAATTGTTATCACATAGTGTAATAGGGTAGTGGTAACAATTGCTATGCATAATGGCAGTGCATGTAGAACAATTCAATTACTGTGGACATGGTGTACAATTAGACTGTGCCATTCTGGAATAGACTGGGAAATTACTTACATTTTTACGGGGTGTGATGCATTCAGGAATCATTTTTTCTGTCTGTCTGCATGCCCATGAAATAAAAAGAGTACAGGGAAACATTTTGGAATTTCTCCATCTTTGCAATTCTGTGTCTGATAACAATTTGTTGCTCTTTAAAACAATGCTGCTGCTGATCGCCATGTGCCAGGTCTCATTCTGACACTCTTGTGACCTCCCCGACTGTTGTTTTTGCAGCTCTGTATTCCATCTGCAGTGTCTGCATCTTTTCCTATAATATTCCAAATCCCACGCAAAACCACACAAGCAACAGCAGGTGCGTTTAGGCACACTGTGTGTAAAACAAACTCTTTCTTTGCTGTACAAATCTTTCAAACAAACCAATTCATTAGAAATTGAGATCTGGTTCCATTTTTGTTCGTTGTAATATTTTATCTGGGCTAATGTGGCATGGAGATTCCCTGTAAACTGCTGAAGTCATTGTGTTTCTTATGAAACACCAATGCACACTGTGTCTATATGTATTTCTGTTGTTGTTGCATGCTTCCCTTCCTGCCAGGTTTTTGTAGAACATTTAGCTAATTGATTATCACATGCCTTGGCCTTATCAGCAAACTGTTATTTTGTAAATGAATATTCAAGAGAATTTTTTTCCTCGTTGCCTTTGTACTACATTATTTGTGGACAAAATATGCAAACACAGAGAAAGGCAGCTTACTTTTCTGCCTCACTGCCTAATTACATTTTGTGCTCGCACCTATACTGAGGCACGGCGCATATTTATAGTGAAGGAGAATGAACACACTCCCCCGGCTGCAATCGTATGCCAGGCATCTGCTTATGAAGTGGCTCTTTCTCTGGGATGGTTCTGCAATTGCTCTCCCCCCGCAAACGAGTGGAAAGAAGGGAGATCGGGCTTGGTAAAGAAAGGAAAGAGCAAAAGAGAAGGAAGAGAGAAGGAGTCTAATCGCTCCTGTCTGTTTCATGCTCCCATCAACCCCTCTAAATCTACCGCCTGGCTCATCTTCTGTGTGATCAATTTGACTTGTTTATGTTTATGCAGCGTCTTTCTTGTCGCTGTCGCCATCTTTGTGAGGAGCCTTGTCGGGGGAGAGGAAATGGATGACAGCGACACAGAGAAAGAGAGAAAAAGAAGAAGAGGGGAAGGAAGGATGGACTGACAGGTGGAGGAGGTGGGACGAGGGGGGATCAGAGAGTGAGATAGAGTGACAGAAGGGATGTGACAGACAGAAAGCAAGAGAGAAAATGGAGGGAGGGCTGTTTATCTGTGACATCCCTTGTCATCATATATGTAGATGCCGTTTGAAGTTTGCAGTGTGTCCCTACCCTGGTAATGCACCGTGGATCCGTGTACCAGATTGACTAAAAACCCGGAGCACCTCACCGTGCCCAGTTAGGCTGCGGCGGCTAATCGTGCTTGGCAGAACATACTCTGCCTTAATTTTAGCCATAATGACGATGAGAGGGGCAAAATGATACTTTAAAGAGCAGAGGAGAGTGAAGTCAAAAAAAGAGGCAAATGAAAAGAGTGAAAAAGGACAGAGAGAGAGGGAGAGAGAGAAGCTGTGAAGGTGATTAGTTGTACTGGCGGATCTTGGCGGTGGAGGAGGTTGGAACACTAATCCTTGCTTTGGTTGGAGACATTTTCGCGCAGTAGGTCCCTTCTTTCCGCCCCCTCTCAATTTTAAGCCCCGTGTCAAGCTCAAGCCCTTCTTTTCCAGCGCTCACTTGCTCTCATTTCCTCTGCCTTCTGGCAAGCCCTGCTATTTATAAGAAAAATCATTTTTCTTTTCTCCCCCCTCTCTCTTTTTCTCTCTCTCTCTCTCTCTCTCCCCGTCTCTCTCGCTTTCTCTTTAATTCTTTCCTGGCGTGTTTGATTTTCTGCCCTGCTTAGGAAGGTGCCCAGATGAGTGGCAGCCAGCCAGGGCTCGCCTCTCCTCTGTTCTTCCTCCCTCTCTTCTTCTCCTCCTCCTCTTCCTCATCCTCCTCACATGTTGAGTTTTGAACATACAGAATTGCCGGCTTAAACAATCGCAGAAAGCTCATAGACGAACACCAACAAGCATATACACATACCAGATTTACAGTGGAAACGGTAGCACATCGGATCAGGCCGTTGTATATTGATGACTACCTCACATTAGAGACTTTCCTGCCATTTTGCATAACAAGTGTAGCAATGTGAATTGGCCCAGTGCCCAGACAATAAGCCATAGATTTTACAGTGTGACATCATTTATCCAGTGCATTATTTGATTATTTTGTCTGGTTTCTAATTTGATGGTTCTTTCTGATGTCTAAAATCATGAGAATCTTTTCTTCTGCTTTATCCACTCCAGTGAAAAAGGAGGGCATTTAGCACCAACTACACAAGTGCATGCATAAAGCAGAATTGTAAAGACAAATGTGTGTTTGCGTATGTATGCAGCTTTGGCATTCCTCACCAGATATAAAGAAAACTGGACTTTTCACATTTACATTCATGCCAAACACTCCAGGGCCTGTCAATGCTTTGGGCCAGATATCATCCAAACTGCCATTGATTTGTTTGTCCTTTGGCCCTTTTCCATGGCTTGGGAAATGAATCACATCTTTTTTTGTTGTTCTTCTTGGCATCATCTTTTTAATCCATACACTCCCCGTTTTCCATAAATAACAGGGCACAACTCGTCTTGGACTGGCTTGTAACGTGGAGTGCTTTTGTTTTCAAAGGGATGACAGGAGCGCTCGAGGTGCTTCACACAGACACGCAAACACATCCTTAACCACTCTTTTAGAGGTAGATTAAATTCAGAGTTCACCTACACTTCCATTTCTATTCGGCATGTTGAAATTTTCACAATGTATGCGAGACAATAACTAAGAAAGACATGGATGTTTGAATCATGAACTAACTCATTAACTGTTGAATAAGAGGGTTTAAAAGGTTTACATTACATAGGATTTGCGATTATATTCCTAACCGTTCTACTCCTGCCCATTTACAATTTTCCATCTCTGCGTTTCTGCTACAGCAGTGGATAAAATTAATTTCCCTGACCTTTGTATGGCCCAAACAGCATGAGGTCAAATTCCATCGTTCATTATGCTGCTGTTTTATTTCGCTATAAAATATGTGCAACTGGATAACGAGAGCTTGGGGAATCCATGTATAGATTTTTATTTCATGGTCCTAGGAAAAAAAAAATAATTAAAGGAGAATAAACAGCCACCTGGTCAGATGGGGGTTGAAACAGGAACTTAAAAATGACTGAAGTGGTTGGGTTTTCTAATG
This sequence comes from Brotula barbata, assembly GCA_900303265.1. Lineage (NCBI taxonomy): Eukaryota > Metazoa > Chordata > Actinopteri > Ophidiiformes > Ophidiidae > Brotula > Brotula barbata. Next base: position 7,940 of record OMNV01001239.1, on the reverse strand, counting down.
TGTGGGGGTGAGATGAGAGATGCAACATATGGAGTTCATGTGATGGTGGAGATTGTCTTTAAATTATCTGTATGTCTTTTGTGTGTTTGCTTGCATTTAAATGCAAATGCGCGCGCACACGCACCCAAACACACCCAAACACACGGGCACACACACAAATCTCATTACATGAAGGCTTTTAGTTTCGGCAGCAGCAGTTAATGCATGTTTTTGAAATCCCTCTTTAATATGAACTTTTTTGGTGGAGGTGGGGGGGGGGGGGGG
>OMNV01001235.1:143147-163557 GCA_900303265.1 Brotula barbata | reverse complement strand
GGCACACACAATGTCAGGACAGTGGAAAGTTCATCATCCTTAAGTATATTGAAAGAAAATAATGGCATCAGTGCCATTTGTGCATTATGCTTTTGGAGGTCTGCAGCAATCAGGGATTTTTCATTCATATCTACGTAGGATTACGTATGATATCATATGATACAAGGTTTTTTTTCCCAATTTAGTGATTTCAGAGTAAAAGAAATCTTTGATGCAGGGTTAATCCACCAGGTTTTGGACTGTGTGTACAACCCAACTGTGTGTTGATAATCTGGCCCAAACATGTAGAGCCCAGCTAGAGTACATGTTAATGAGACTGTGTGTCTGACCTTTCACAGTTCACCCCAGGAGAACACTGATGCATCCTGGGTAAAGAATAACTGGTGCTCCAGGACTTCCCAGTGATTTACTGGTACAGTGACTTTACTAATTGTTACATCTATTAAAACCATCCTCATTACAGTATGACTTATGTGCCACGTTACCACTCCACCACACTTTTATTTTCAGCATGTTAACCTTTTGTTTGCCTCTGGGGTTCCCCAAAATTGCTCACGCATGCGCCTGTATGTGCCGGTTGTTTGCTTGGCTACAGACCTTGACAATAGAAAATTCCACATCAGCAAAATGCAAAAGAATTATTTGGTTTGATGTATTTGAAGAAGCAGGGGCTACTTGTGGGATCCAGGATAGAAATAATAAGTAAAGATACAATTTAAGGGAGAGCAGTGTAAACACTGATACGATGGAAATGCGTGCTAAAGAGTTATCATTTCAAAGTGCAATGAAAATGATGGTGAGCAGAGAACTTATTGAAGCTGGCTGATGTATCGCACTCATTGATGCATCTGCAAGATGTGAATTTTAGAACTGCAGTCACACGGTTCAAAATTTAAGAGTGCCAAAAACAGCGGCAGATACTGCCATATTTAACAGACATTAACTTAAATAAAATGACAGAAACTAAAATAAAGGATTTCTGCATTACCAAGATTATGTCTTCTAATCATTCATTACATTCCCAATGGGAGGTTGGCGTCATGTTCATTCCCAATCCTTGTTTAATGCCATATATTAAACTCTGGTGGCTCTCCAAATGGGGGACGGCCAGACTAGTGGGCTCAGTGGGCTCATCTGAGACACATTTAATTAGCAGAACAGAAAATGAAATGTTTCTTGGGGTCTTAACTAACAGTTGTATCTTTTGTAATAGAATGAGAAGCTGTGAGAAGCCATTATAAGGAGGAGCATGAGAAATGGTTACACACTTTTCTCTGCCACTGTTTTATAGGGGAATAAAAGAATGCATATTAAGATAATAAGCTTCCACATCATGGAAACAAAGTGCCACATTTGCACAAAGCCCCACCCCCTCCCTCTGGATTAATCAGCCTTATACATTCTTTGTTATTTCTTTTCATTCACCTGGTTCTAGTGGCTTGAAAATCAGTTTAGAATGTGTGAGTGAGTGTGTGTGCCATCAGTCACTATTTAACTTATCAGTATTAATATAAGGGGACCAGACAGACATATTTGCTCTGCTTAAGCTCAAAGATGGCAGCAATGTCCGTGTTACCACCGCTGATCACGGCAATAAAGCCCCCAAATGGAAATATTAGGTGGGAGTAAAACACCAGTGCAAAATATTCAGCAACCATAAGATTCTGGTTCAAATGATTATGTATCATGTGATGCACTTAATTAGAAAACAAGCGCACAAACTCACACACATATGCACACCTATGCACACACACACACACATATGCACACACACACACACAGACACTATGTCTGCCAGAAGGATGCTTCAACCTGGTAATTGGCCACAATGAGCAGACTTGCATGTGTCAAACTCTCCGCTTCACATCTGGTTATTGTCTCTCACAGCAGGTGGACATCACTGACATCGTCTGAGCTTTCTCATCTGCTCTCTGTCTCTCTCCATCAAGGGATGCATTGCCATTATACTTAAAAAGTAGCAAAGCTGCATATGTGGGTAAATTATGATCTCCTGCACAAACAGTGGGCACCAGCAGGTAACACAATGAAAAGAGACGGGTCATTCATATGTCAATACTATTGGGGAGGATCAAAAATACACGCATGTGAAATTTGATGGTGCCATTTAGTCAAAGGAATTTGTGCATTGTGCCTGCCTACACATGGCACTCAAACACACAGATACAAAGTGTGAATCCTATAGGACCTGAGCTCATCCTCTCTCGTTAGACACACACTGCTACATTATTGGCCTCATTAGCTCGCCCCACCGTGCATCGCCCAGCATGTGTAGGAGTAGGTAGAAGTGGCCACTCCCAAAACAGCACAACAAAGGCACACAAGGTACAAAACAAAGCTGCAGCATTGGGTTCCCTTAACTGGAGAGATTTTGTGTTCTTTTATTTTTTTTTTTACCTTTTCTTAGCCAATGATCGTGATTTTAGATTTTTGGGTGAACAGTGTTTGCACATTTGACTGCGTGTAGCCACCGGCATGGTGATTCCTGTTGCTGTTGGAGATTTTGTGTTTTTATTGATGTTGATCATATATGGGCTGCGCCACATGCTCAGAGTCCACAGTGTCCGCTCTGTGTGATGATTAGAGTGTATTATTATTTGTAATGATAATAAAAAATTATTTTATTTTCCTCCTCATCATGTTAACCACAATCAGAGTTTTGGACAAATACATTACACTACAAATTTGTATCATTAACCTTAACCAACCTGCAATGCAACTAAGTAGAGTAACTGATAATAAGTGATATTCATAGTTTATTTCTCCTAGCGAGGCGCATTGTTTTTTCTCAGAAATGCTTACAAACAAAAGTTTATCTACCAGTTTTATAGCAATAATGGTCAATTTGCCATTTTTGGTACGTTGAAAAAATCTTTCATTGCGTGAGATAGCATATTAGAATACAATTAATTTTCTAAGCAATTGCAAGTAACTACACAAATCTTGCAATTAATCATTTGACAGCCCTCATTAAAATAAAACATGAAAGTTTGTAATTTAACAATACATAAACAGGCAGCCTCTCACTCTCTGTGGCTCGCTATTGCTCATACACATACACACACACACAACGGCGTCACACACTAGTGTCTCCACATCACCATCACTAAAGTTCCCCCTCCTCAGAAAGGACCAGCCCTTCCATCCATGCCCTCATTTCTGCTCCCTTTGGTGATGTAAAGAGATTCAGAAAGAATGATGGGAACGTAAACACTCCTGTGTGCAGTGCGATTTAAGACAAATGCAGATGAATGTAAATTTTAATATTAACCTCCCAGTTATAATACCCTCATCTGTTCTCCAGATATTGAAGAATCATTCCCCTATAGCTCTTAGTAAGCAGAAGAGTGTGAGAGCAAGCAGGCAAACTAAAGTCACATTTCTCAGTTTTATTCTGCGCTCTGTCAGAGGCGAAGATGCAGAAACAATACAGCCCACAGGACACCAAGGCCTCATCCTACAATCCCTTACATCTCCACTAGATATAACCTATTAATACCACAAGACAAATGCACTTCCACTGGGATATCCACTGCTCTTGGGGAGAGCGTGGGAGGAGAATGGAGGAAAAGAGGTTGAACTGTTGTGCTCGGCACCGGGCTGAGGTATGAGTGAAGGTGGGATGATGAACAGGTGGCATGTGATCTGTTGATATTTGATTATGGCAATATTGAGTGTGGAAATGAGAGCTTTATCAGATGTGGTTTTGAAGGAGAGCGAGGGAGCAGGAGGAGGGATAGGAAAGGCGTTAATCTGGCTGCTAAATGGAGGGTTTGACAAGTTGTGTCTGTGTGGAGAAACACAGCGGGACGTGTCTCCACTGCTTTCTACGCACTTTGATCAAGCTCACAAACTCGCGCAATTAACACCACACAGATAATGAAAGCGTGAGAGCGCTTGAAGGGTGACGGATGCATCTCGGGCTCCGACAAAAAGACAGAAGACCTGAAAGTGACTCATAGTTTTGGAAAGAAATGGGGGATATGACAGGCCTGCAGAGGGAGCAGGATAAATTGGAAAGAAAAGTATCTTTAAGCTTCCTAAAATGCACAAACAGACTTAGTAAGAGTTAGTCATGGTTCTTTGCTCACTCATAGTACGTTTGGATGCTTACACAGGAGCAGAGACACCCTTCCTGTTGCTTATCCGCTTCCTGAGCCTCAATTTGTATTGAAATCCCTCACAGGCAATTATTCATATGCGAATGGTGTACTTACTCTGAGCTTATATAAGTTTCTTTCTCGGTAAGCCGAACCATTTTCATTTTAAAACTCTGATTACAATTTCAGAGTTTATTCCTATGAGAAAATGGCTAAATGGGTGCTCGTAGTTAATACAGAGCATAAAATCCCGCTGGACCTCTCTCTAGCTGTATAATTTGAAAGATTGAATAATCTTTGCTTGGCACAACGTCGAAAATCCCCTTTGCACGATGGGAAAAGTGGGCAGCAGTTGGCATCTCTGTGGTCAGGGAGACATTTTGTTGAGTAAAGTGTTGGCAGGCAGGCAGGAGGAACCCACCGTCTCTGCTCAGCCCTCCACCCCCACTCCCACCTCTCAGGCTGTCAGGAGTGTCATATATCTAGGGGATATCTGAGGGTGAGAGAGATCGCAGCCCAATTACGGGCTGATAACTAATCAATAGGCCGCTTATTCCTACAGCAGGAAGTAAAAGAATGGGCCCCTGGGACACGTAGTTCAGATTACTCTCCCCTCAACATGGGACAGCCACTAATGATGAGACAGAGAGAAGTGGAGAGGAGGTGGGGCGTGGGCAAAACTGAAGGAAAAACATGACGGGGAAAAATCTTTAGTGTAAAAAAGATGCAGAGAGATGAGGAAGAAAGAGAGAGAAACAACTGTTGAAAATTGAACACTCCAGCACTTATATGATGATGAAGTCCCCTGACACATTAAAATGCTGTACGAGGCTGATTCAACACAAACAAAAACTTGATCTTTGATAATTTGCCAGCAATCTGTAAAACAATGGATAATGGATACAGTATTTTGTTGGACTCTCAGAAAGGGACCCCAGGTATCACTATAGGAGTAGTTAGCAGTCGAGCAGTCTCGGTCTGTGTTTCAGCCGCCAACAGAACCGCCCCTTGATGCTTGAGGGGTTCTTTTTCCATGGAACACAGGAACTATTTGTTCTCATTTCCTCTGACAGGCCATTCGTTTTGTCGCTGCTCTGTCACTGTCTCCCTCATGAAGAAATATGGCAGCAGCCTCTGCCCCTGTCCCAACACCGTGTGCCCTTAGCTGACAACCTGCAAAGACCCCAGGCCGGCCCCCTGTATCCTATGGTCCCTCATCCCAGGCCCCCATCCTCCACAGCACCTGACCCTCCTCCGCTAATATCAGGTACGTGAACAACAGTTCTTGGCACAGAGGATGCAAGTTCAGCAAAAATGACACAATGATGTGTTTCATTGTATTAGGAATATGCAGAAACCACCATTGGTATGCGGTGGCTAAAATAGCTCAAATGTGATGCAAAAACAAACTGTTTTTAGATCGCCTGTCTAATCAATAGAATGGTGTGTTTGGCTGTCAAGGAGAGAAGGCAGCAGTGAAAGAAGAAAGCCTAAACCATCACCATTAACACTGATCAGGTTTCTCCCAATCTGCTTGTTTATCCTCCTTTCTCCCCAGATCAGTACAAAGCTACTTTACAGCCTCTTAACCCAACATGTTTCTCCTAGACAATACAGACAAACCAAAACAGTTCTCAATAGCTTTAGTGATTAAAAGCAAGCAGTCATTATGGATGGATGAAATGAGCGAGCAACACTGACTGAGACAGAGAGAGAGAGAGTCAGACAGAGAGAGAGCGAGAGCGAGGGAGGGAGAGATTTGTTCTCACAACTTCATCTTCAAATCAGCAGCATTTGGCACCGCACATTGGCCAGATCTAAAGTTCTCCACTCTGAAGAACAATGCCACACTCTCTTCAAATCGATTGGTAATACGTCTCATCCCATTGATGCCATCTCTAATCCATTCTGGGCAGAGGGAGAGGTATGGCAAGGCGTGAGGAGAGAGAGGGAGGAAATACTGGCTGAGCGGCCGTGTATTCTGAAGAATCTGTGTTGTGTCTTTTTTCCTCTCTACAGCGACGGGGCTGTGTCGTTAAGCTCTTTAGTCCGTGTGGCTAATGAAATAGGGCTGGCAGGATTACACAGGGCTAAAGCACTGTGCCTGCTGAGCCTTGGAGAAACTGCTGTAGCTCCGCCAAGTGAAGGAGGGAGGGATGGATGGAAAAAGAGCAGGGGGATGCAGAGTGGAAGAGGGCAAGGAGAAGGTTTTACAAAGAAGGAAGACAGTGGGTTAGCGGGAGACGGGGAAACTCTTTGCAGCACTACAAAACCAGTTTATTGCCTTATCTTTTGTTACTGGAGAAAAAGCCATCAGGGCACATTCTGAATTTCTATTCGGACATTGGTTCAACCCATTGAAAGCTAGTTGGCCTCTCTGTCCACTGAACCCTAAGCTCCATTAGGGCTGTTAATTTTTAGGGTGGCCAACCGTTGGTCGAGTAAGAAAATAGAGTGAAGTAGAGGATAGCTCACACTTGGCTTCTAATAGCCATAAAAGTAGCAGAAGGTTTTTAACTAGTCGTAAAATCAGTGGCAGGAACAGGAGGATATTAATTAGATTAGCGCATTCATGGTCCTGTGATCACCTCTTCTGCTTCCATGATCGTTTCTGAGAGAGATGGAAATTAGATCAATCCATCATGTGAAATATTGTGCATGATATACACATGAACACATGGACATACAGCAACACAGAATCCGAGGTTGTGTATCACACACAAAACATTTTAAACAAATGCATAAAGATGAGTTTGTAATACATCAAATGCCTGAAAGATTTAAAGGAGACATTCTGCTCTCTAATAGTAAACTAGTACAGTTCACAATGGTCTGTAAATAGAGTGTAAATAAATAAAGAATTCAACCCAAGCCTGCTTTTGTTTTCAGCACATCGGTCTGTCCTTACCCAGATGGTTTGAGTGGCTGTTGACAGCTTTCAGCGAGCCACACAAGTCAACCAGCACCTAGCATTTGGGACTTTCAGGCTACTAATATTAGCACAAGGCCACCATAGTCACAGAATCTGAGTCTGTAGAAACACTAGGACCTGATCCATCTCTAAGAAGCAACCATGAAACAAATCCAGCATTGTACTGACCCGTGTTATGAAAACACTCGCACCAAGAGTGGTTGACACAACCGGCTTTGAAACTAAACAACAGCATATGTTGTCACAAAATTTGGTCTACATATGCTAAAATGTCTACTAAATCATTGCTGTCATTGCCATGCACCCATTCTAGTAATAGTCTATACTGGCACACTTTTCCTCATCGCTGGCTGTGCTTAAAAGGCAGTAGGGAAAGGAAAAACAGTTGTGTTGTAGAATTCTTGCTACTTTTCCAGCATTATATAACTATAAAATAATCCCATGTCTATTTTAGTCTTTTAACCCACTGTTTATCACAAGGAGTCATCTCTCCCTTCTGTCCTTTCCTTCCTCTCCCTCCTCCTTTTGCCTCCTGTTGTCTCAGCGCAGGAATAAATCTGTTTCTAAACATAATGGAACCCTCCAGGGGGGAGGGGCCTCAGTTTAGTACGTCGGTCTCCGATTGGTCTATTGGCTTGATGTCGTATATGATGATAAATCTGGCCCAGGTGTCACCTCCTCGGCAGCAGGTGAGGATTGATGGGATACAGGAGGACTATCCATCATCCTGGGCAGGTGGCACGCTATCGGAATTTGGGAAATCTGTTCCCAATCAGGGTCCCGCAGTGCTCGGCGGGGTTCGCAACGCTGTTTGGGAGGCGTTACTGGAAATCAATGGCAAGCACTCAAGGTCAATGTACTGTTAGAAAACTCCTTAAGCTCTGACAGATAGATCCCTCTACTCCTTCTCTCCTTCTCCCTCCATCTTTCACTCTCTCACTTTTTCCGTGGGTGAATGTGAGGAGACACTGACAGCTTCTACCCTCTGCTGCCCCGGCCCTCCTGTTAAAGGGAAGGTAGTTTTTTAGCGGGATGTCATAGCGGCTGTCTGGAGCAATTTTCGACACAGCCTTTCTCTAGGTGGAGCCAGCGAGTGCCAATCTGTGGCCGAGGCTGAGACTGAGGTTGGGGCCGAGGAGTATCGGAGATCTAATAAAAGCCCAGGGCGCCTGCCTGGCTCCTTATTCTTATAGATTACCTGTAAGTCACCTTGTCCCTGCTACTGTAAGGGTTGAGAGTTAAGCTGCATAAAGGCAGACGTTCACCCTCGCCTCCTTGGCTGGCTGAAAGTCAATTCAAACTTCAGCTGCTGATCACAGGAGGGGAAACTTTGTTACAGGTCTGTGCACGTCAGTGACTCAACAACCACTCAGACTTTTTACACCGTTTCCCTAAAAAACACATTTTTACAGATGTGGAGCTGTGCAATCACAGAGACACGTTTTGACGGTAGAATTGTTTTTTCATTCTTCTCTTCCAGGAAAGGTTTTTGCAAGAATGCCCATTTTATCTGTCTCAAAATACTTTTTTATTTACTATAAGATGTACAAATGCACCTTATTATTCAATGACACTAATTGTATTTAGTGAATCGTAGCCAACGTTACATCTGACTTGAGGTTTGACAAAGGTTTGCCCCAGCATTGCCTGTGTGGATCCTTTGTAGGGACTGAATTTTTCTCTGTTCATTTGGAATATTAAAAACATGAAAAAATAGAAAATCCAGATGGAAATCGCATTATACAGTAAAAATAGCATGTGCAGTGCAAACACTTAGTAGTTCTGTTTTGGTTTTTTGCTTACGTTCAAGCACATAATTAGTAGCTAGTTTGCATTTTCTGTGCAGTTTCCTCTTCTCGTTCTATTAGCAGAGGCTGTTAGAGAGCTGTATTAAGCAGCCGACACCCTCACTCACTGCAAACTACAGAAAAAAAAACATTCTCTCGCAGCAGGAATCAACAACTTTTCGGCGCATGAGGAAATAAAATCCTTGTGGAAAAAATATTTTAAAAAATGTAACCTGCAATAAGTAATACATTTGATATTAACACTGAACCTAATTTCTCTGTGAAAGGTGGAAGGGATGCTCGTAGTGGCAAATCTTCAGAGAAATCAACATCTAAGGCTGCACTCGTTGTTTGTATCAACAAATACCATAAAATAGCATAGCTTGATAAATACCCTCCAAATATAAATAACAAACAGTTTTAGTTATGTGACAAAGAAGAAGCGGGAATGATGTAGGAAGAGAATGGTTAAAAGCTAGTGCAAAATATTCCAATAGTTGAGACTTAAGTCTAAGTTTTAACAAATACTTTTATCCAAGTGTGCAAATTCTCCCACAAATACATCATAGCTATCAGTCTCTTTATGTTGACCTCATCAGCTGTAAGAAAGGTCACAATGTTTCTGTCTCTTTACACTCTAAGCTTCTATCTTCTTCTCTCACCCTTTACCTTCCATGCTTATTCTTCTCACAGTGACGAGAACATTTCATACGTCTGTCTTGTATGTGTAAGTACATCTTACCTTTTACTTTTTTACCCTTCTCTATTACTCTTTCCTTTGTACATTTGCCACTCTGCCCCTCTATCCCAAGGTGACCCTTCATCCCGGTCCCCACTATCGGTCAGGCCTGGGCCCCCATTAATCCTACTTCATTTGTCCCGCTTCTCCCGTCCACTTTGGGAGGAATTTATGACAGTACCTTAAATGCTAATGGAGTCTAATCTGTGAAGAGCGCCGCTCTTTTCTAAAGACTCCTATCACTCTTTGTACCACATGCATACTCTAAGTCCACACATACAGGGACGGAGCCAGACTGGTATTAAGAGAAAGTTCCCTCTATGAATAGACAGCAGATGTCCATTCAAATGAATTTCCACCCAGGAAATCATGTCCGCTTTGTGGAATGGTGAAAATAATATTTTTCCAAATGCCCCAGTCTAGGTTCAAAAGACGATTCCTCCACCAAGGTTCAATAGCGCTGGGTCACCGCGGTGAACTGGAGAGATTAATTTTGGCCTGGACTACTTCACTTTGACTGAGTGAGCGTGCCTCCCCCCGCCCCCATCCGCCTGGTTTCCCCTCTCAGTCTGTCAAGATGACAATTAACATGAAAACTCCTCAGGAATGTTTAGCCTCACTCAAGGATAAAACCTGTCAAAAATAAGTGCTTCCTTTCGAAAATCAGTGTTTGTAAGGCAAAGGATAAAACTGGACAATTTTCTGCCTCACTAGTTTATTCAATACACGGGTAAAATAATGCACATTTTAAATGGATGTAATTACTAGTTATCACTGGCAGTTACCTCAAGTCACTTTGTACTGGGAGAGAGCGAAAAGACCAATGGTTTCTCTCCAGCAGTGGCAGCTATGTGCCAAAAACACAATGGTGCTGCAAGGATAACAACTGTGCCACTTCAGCTCAGCACACAGATCCTCTCCATTTGAGCCAAGGGAGACACACGTGCGCACATACACACACACCTTCATAGACCACAAGCTGTGAGTTTAATATAAAGATGTGTTAATTAGTGATGCATTAGTCGTCTCTGCATATCTACATCATATAATGGCCTAATCTGTTCTAATCCAAATGGCTTGATAATGAAGTGCTGTCTGCAATGCAAAAGCCCCACCTCTGTTAGGTGATACGTCAGGTAATGGACACACAGACACACGCACGCACCAAATAGATAAAATACATATAAATATAATCTGAACTCCTCACACACACTATCAGCTCTGACCTGACCAAATAGAATCACAAACACTATATGAACGTTCAACATTCAAGCATTGGTGAATTATACAATGAATATGAGTGTGAAATGTGGTTTTCATTGAATGCCGCATGCTAAACAATTTTGTATATTTAGACATTTAGGGGGGATTCTGAAGCCAGATAGTCCCTAATAATCACCACAGAATAATTGCATCCATAATATCAATGGAGAAATATCATATTGGAATTCACTCAAGCATGTGTTTGGGTTTGTGTATGTGCAGGTGTTAAATGTATATGTGTGTGAGGGAGTGCCTGTGTGCGAGCGTGCGTGCTCGTGTGTATGTGTATGAGCGCATGCATGGACACGCACATGTTAATTCTGCACTGGTCACTGGAGTAAGTTACGGTAGAGAAAGCAAAGCTGTGATTGCACTGAGCGGTGCGCTGCGACCGACAGGCTTAATACAAACCCCACTGGGCTGAGATCAGCTATTAAGATAAACCAGGCCAACTTAGTTTAATTCCTCTGCAGAATTACGCCCAGGCCTGGCCTGCATTTGCATTCACAGAAATTTCATTAAAAGACTAATTTTGGCAAAGATTTAGGTCCTTCTGTTATTTCTGAAGGCAGACTGTTGTCATTTGCATGAATGCATTATGTATGAGAAGCAGCCTGACATAAAGCAGTTTAGGAGAAGACACACACCTTTTATTTCAAACATTTCTTTTAATAAATTTATATGAAAATGGAAAGAGAGTCGGGGTGCGATTCAGTTTCACGTGTTGGCCACATCCATTACAGAGCTCGTCACCCGATTCTCCCTTTGTGGTCGTGACCTCTTTGTCTGTGCGTGGTACAATTGTCGGTTCATTTATCTGAATATAAATTAAAGCAGGTCACTAACTGATCCAGCAGTTGAGCGCAGGGAGCAGAATAAAGATGGTTGGTGAAGGCTCAGTGATGGTTCAATAATCAGACCATAATAAAGCTGGTCATCGTGCGGTTAAAACACAGCCTGACAGTGAGCTATTGTTCCCTGGAACTGTGGCTAACCATAAGGCAGTTCTATTCTCATAATCACCACACATAATGGATGATATGGGTCAACGTGGAGGTGGGGTATTTTTCATGCTCACTTTTAGCCAGCCAGCCTATTCTTTTATAGAACCTCTTCTCATGAGCGAGCTGGAACATCGCTGAATCTCACACTGCATTTCTTGCTGTTGTAACCTTGGTTTGACTTGTTTACCTCAAAACATCAGTGGGGGGGGAGGTCATGCTCCAGGCTCCTTGGGAAAAAAAAAAGGAACACAGAAACCAGCGGATAGCGATGGCAGTAACAAGTTTTACAAGAGCGTTTTTTCACTGCCTTACAACGCAATAACTTGATTCTCTAAATCAAATTTCTAAGAGAAAAGAGAGAAATGCATTACTGCATTTTGAAGCAAATCAAAAATATGCGAACATGTGAATGTTTTTGCAAGATAAATTTCTGCTGAGTGTGACCAAAAAGTGACATTAAGCAAAGCGTGGGGGGCAGACATGGTGAGGAAAAATCCGTTTCATATCGTCATATATGTTTTCATATTAAACTATGCATTTATAACTGTGTTTTGAATGTAAAACACAATAAACCATATGGCGTTTTTATTTGCTTTGTAGTGCTGGTTTACAACGACAAATAAAAGTAAATGTATAGGAGTTTTACGACAAAGGAAATTACACAAGACTTTTCACGGCACCCTGGTGACTGAGGGCAGTTAATGTGACAATCAACAGACAAGAAATGCAGCCACACAACATGGCCTTTGAGCATCACATTCATTCATCTATATTATAAGACATGCACATCGCATGTTTTCCAACATCCATCTGCTTAGCATGCTATAAAAATTAAAAAAAACAAAAACCCAATCACTTTCATGCAAAAATAAATGCGTTCAGATCCGCTATCTGTGTCCACGTGACACTGCACAGATCGCCTTGTATTCCCTAAATCCACACTGTAACACTGTCACAGACTTTGGTGAACGTGTTTACAGTGCTGCACAGCCAGTGATCACAAAGTAGCCCCCCACACCCGTTCCCCCCGGTCCATCTCAAACGCCTTAAACTTTAATAGTGGACAGTTAAATATTAATAACTGATATCAGTGAGGGTTGTTTTACTGTTTTTGGCAGCGATACAACATCGCCCCACCAGAGCTCTATAACTACAACGAAGCTCCAGCTGCAAAAAACACAGGCGCTCACACACATAGGTCACAATATACACGCACATGCCATCCGCACAAAACACGGCAATTTATTGAAGTATTAATATTGTCATTACCGCTACTAGAAGTACAGTAAATTGTAATCAAAGGGCGCCCATTAGAGCACAGACCTCCATCAGGTCTGATTAAGGTTAGACTAAATTTGCCTCATTTTGATAATAAACTAGTCTAAAGAGATAGAAATGACTAATAACAATAAAGCTTGACTTTATTGTTAATTGCAATAAAGAAGAGTAGTTTTAAAAATTGAGTATTTTTAAAACAGTATTTGAAAAAAATATGTACTGAAGCTTTTGCTAGTCTGTCACAAAAGACAGAATTTTATAAGAATTGGCAATTAATGAATTTTATTTTTGTGGTGAGGAACTTCCAGAACTTTCATTGCTATGATTTTTTTTAATCATTAAAAAAGAAAGTTCTTCCCTTCCACCAACATTTGTTAAGATGAGTTTATAACTTTTTGAGTAATTGTGCCACAAATCAAGAAAACCAACCAACCAACAGAGGTGAAAACATAACCTCCTTGGAACAGAAAATGAAACGTATAATAAATAATGAAAAATTGGTTCCAAGCACACAAACACATCAGGCAAGATGAGATTAGCTAAAATAAAGAAAAACTGCCAAGGAATTTAATTTGGAGCGGGTGCCGCTGTGCACTATTGGAAACAGAGAGATTTCTTTAAAAACAAGACATAAAATAGAACCTGAGTTTCCTGTGTGTGCAGGAACAAAAACTTCCACGGTATGTAATTTTTTACACAATTATTTAAAATATGTGAGTAGTAATTAAAGTCCTGTCTTTGCATGGTGCAGGAAAAACATGCGGCACATTTCATGACGCTCTGTGACATTTGGTCTATTCTCCACTAAACCCACAGTGCCTTACATCTGTTTGTTTACATGTAAATCTCCCTCTGTTAAAAAGCAAAAAAAGCCTTCAGCCTCGCTGTCACGTCCCATCTTTAACTCTAAAGCTCAGGTACTCTGCTTTGTCCAGAGAGACATCTCAGCGTGTCTCTACATTTTAACCTACACATGCAGGGTCTGCACAGGTCAACAGCCTGGAGGGTCTCACATTTGAGTATCATCACGAGTCCCACTAGAAGTCCAGCGCTGCAAAAACAAACAACATTTCTGCCCCGAGGTTGTTCTAAAACAGGCCAGTCTTCAATCACAATTACCTTAATTAAGAGAGAAACAGAAGCTCAGCATTCACATAAACAACAGACAACAGCGGAGATGGTCAACAGAGGTTTAAATCAAAATTTCAGCTGTACACCTGAACTTCTGCATGCTGCATGACTTCATCAGCAAAAACACAAACTAGTTAATAGGACCTGGATGTGAGTTGTACCTTGACGGGCTCGTTCCCTCACTTTATAGGCTATCAAGTATGAAACCGTATCCTTTTACTCTAAAGTGCACAAAAACGCATATAAGAACTCAAACTGTAGGATCAGATTGTTATGGAGTCATATTTTGCACATTTCAAAGCAAAAGTAAATATTAAAAAAAACCCACTAATAAATATTCTCAGTTAAACACATATTCCCAATGAGCATCTGCTTATTTATGTTTTATCTAAGGAAGCGACTCATCCAGCCGGCACAGAACAGTGGATGTCAGCAGTTTTGGCTGCGCTCCTTTCTCTCTGTTCTTGTTCCCTCTTTTTCCCCCTCCGTCTCTCTCTCACCCTCTCCTTATGTTGCGCTTTGCATTTCCCAGATGAATCAGATGGGTCAAGGAGTGAAGTGAGCATATATGCAGTAATCCTTTATTTGCTTGATGAACATAATTGTTTACTCCAGGGTACTAACTCTTAGTAGTGATTACACCCCTATCTCAACCACTAATTACAGGTTTTGTAGAACAATAAAGCTCTTCAAAGTCAAGTGCACTAACGGACCTTTTCTTTGAATATGATGTGTTAATTGGCTCCCGATCATACATATCTGAGGGTTATACATTGAGAAAAAATAATCACCATTTTGTGTGTTTCTAATATAAACCATAACTAAATTTAAAAGGTTTTTTGATGATATAATACATAATTATAATATATAAATCTTACAGATACAGTTAGACTTTCAACAGTGTGTTGATTTGGCTGTGCTGCCTGGATCCAAGCTTGAATTTTAGCATTTTTTTTCCTTCATCTATTTATTTACATTTAGATCAAATATTGTACCTTAGATATTTATGGTCAAATATCTCAGAAAATAAATTCATGCCCGGACAGCCAAACTATCTGTCGTTCGCTGTAAATGTCTCCATCCAGGGAAACTTTGTTGACTTGCAGCTGCTATGATGAAGCTCAGGCTCGCAGCGTGTAAACCGGTTCTCATCCAGAGGTCATTGTGGAGGAGAGCTCAACGGGCCGGCGCTGGCCCCTGCTGCGCTGCCAAGACGAGACCAGGAGCTCTGCTAATCTGAGAATTGGGGGATTAGACTATACTATTATTGTCTGTTTGATGAGGGATTAAATTCGGTTAATCCAGACCTTCATATGGGATTCGTCATTTAAGATAGCAGCGCAGCTCCATCCCATAGCTTAAACATTCCTCATTCTCTCTCTCTCTCCCTCTCTTTCTCCCTCTCACTCTCTCAGTACAACCCTTCTTTCTCATTCCAATCAATATTTATTTCCCTCTCTCTCTCCTTCCGTGTGCATCTTTTGGCATGTCCATGTCCTCATTTATATTTTACCTGTGATTCTGATTCATGCCTCATTCCGACTGAAAATAATTAACTGTGCTGATATTTGACTGTTTATATTACAATTCACTGTGGTCATGATATAATGTAATTTACAAGGTAGAAATGAAAATCAGAAATCAGAAAATGACATCTCAAATTGCAACAATGTGAAAATAAGAAGAACGAGACATTCGTGTGTGTCCACGATTTATTTTAAAGATAGGTATGACTGGAAAAATCTCTAATGAGCTTTCTGTATTGAGCCAATACCTTTCAGCTAACAAGTTATTTTTTACCATACTTCTGACTTATTTAGATGCGGCCAGCAGGTCCGGTGTTTTTAAATAAGTCGGCATCACATCGGTTGAAGCGATAAAATAAAATTCAGTAAAGATTCCTATAAACGTGCTTAACTCGCATTCTTTTTTTTATCAGGCTGCAGCTGCTTTGCTGCAAAGATGAAGGATTCCAAGCGGTAACACGAAGAGTGCAGCCGTAGTGTTTTGCAGAAGTTTAACAACAAAAAAAAAACACAAAAAAACAACAACAACAACAAAAACCATCCAGATTATAAACATGCAGATTCAGCTCTAATGGACGGTAGAGTCTCAGTCTTTGCATAATTTCTAAGAGATGAAATATTGACATTGTTTCTCCTATTCATAACACCGATTGATGCGTGTGAATAAATTATTTCCCAACTTCAAATATTCATGATTCCAATGCGATTTTCTATATATTTTTTGTGCGTATCTGCTCTCAGGAGAAAACATAAAAGGACAATAACAGCGTTCTAACTGCCATTTTGCTGTGTCATCACACTCCTCACTGATGTATTCAGGTTTATTGTACTTTTCATTCAGTCAATACCAAAAGAAAGTGGTTTTTAGATAGCTCACCACTTTCTAATATAAAGGCGCAACCATAAAAATATATGATTTAATTGATTCCCGGTGAAAGTAAATCCAGAGTTTTATGCATCTGACTAGACCCTGCACAGGAAACAGATGTAGATATATTTCACAATCTCCCAAAATATGCTTACTACTGACAGGCAAATAAAGCCACATATGTACAACTAAACTGTTAATAAAACAAAGCCTGTTTAACAATCACAGAGTGTGGGAGCGCACGGGAGAGAGGCGGCTGAAAGTCAGTATATCATCCATTTATATCTACGCAGCAGCTTGTAAAATCGCCAGCGCTCCCTCTGCCACACGTGCACTTCTCCCTTCTAGCTGACATCTCCTCCTCCTCCTCCTCTCCCTCGTTCAACTCGGCTCCGACACCATTTAGAACAGTTGGCATCATTAATGGGAGGGATTGCCTCTAAATTGGCAACAATGAAAAGACAAATTATGAGTGGCAGAGTGCTGGAGAAAGAGAGAGAGAGCGAGAGAGCGAGAGAGAGAGAGAGAGAGGACGGGTGGGAGGAAGAAGGGAGGAATTAGAGTATTTGAATAATTTAGCCCCCCGTGGCTGGGATGACAGGAGTGTTATTCTGAAAGAAGGCCCCGCTGCTGGAGAAATGAGAGGTTGTAATGAAGCGTGAGTGTGCGCGCGTCTGTGTGTGTGTGTGTGTTGCGCTTCCTCAACAACTCAGCGCATTTGATTTGGCAAGTATTTCCTCACTTAGCAATCAGACTGGTTATATAGGGAGGGCTGGCGTGACACGAGCCCCCCGTGTTTGTCTTTTTTGCGGGAAACACAGAAACAGTTTGGCATGTCAGCACGGCGGACACACACACTCCCTGCAACCAATTACTTTATTTACCGCTGCAGGATGTGATTCTCTACAACTTTAGTGGAACTTTTCTAAAATACCAATAATAATAATAAAAAAAAAAGATTCTCCACAAACTGTTACCCTCAAATCTGGTGCAATCCAGGGAGCATTTGTTCTGGACCAGTCAAATAGTCTCTGTCTTCTAAATGTGTGTGTGTGTGTGTGTGAAGAATGTGGGCCCCAGTGACAGCTCCGTCCTTCACCTGTCCCCCACAGCGCTATCTAGGGACCCCCTCCCAGGCCTTCTCCTTGTGGAAGAGGGGAGACACCCCAGACACCTCCCCACGCACAACTCTACCTCTGCTTTGAACACTTCCTCTACTTCAATGGCAACTTGTCCAAAAAAGCTCCTCCACTCCGTTCCCCACGCAGCAACTTATAAGAAAGAATTCTCTCTTTCCTTCCTCTTTCACTAGTTCTCCTTCTCCCCTACCTTCTCTCTCTCTCTCTCTCTCTCTCTCTCCCTCTCTCTATCCCCCTCTCTTTCTCTGCTGGCACTTGTAATTATCTTATGCCTGGGAGACAGGTTTTAAGCAGAGGTGTCAGGCCAGGTGCTTCCTGACAGCTGGGGATGATTAGGAGAATTCTGGAGTTCTGTCAGTGGTCTCCATGGTGCTCCCCACGGCGACCAGGATGCCTTGTTGTCACAGCAACAATAGCAGCTCTTAATTTGTTGACGGGGGAGAAATTCATCAAGGCCTAGGTGGCTCTCCAACCCTAAACAACGGGCCCTCTGGGAGGTAGGAAGGCACACAGAGGGACCAGTGACTAGTGGGCTACTAAGAAAGAGAGAGAGAAAGAGGGACAGAGAGAGAGAGAGAAAACTTCTTCCTGCTCCTCCTCACTTTGCTCATCACATATTACACACACACACGACTACTTCTCACTTTTTTATTCAGGGCCCTCGCTCTCTCTCCTTTGCTCTCTGTCTTTCCATCTCTTCCCCCGATGCTCACTCTCCTTTTTGTAAAACTATAAAACTATCTGTCCCACAAATTGACTTCCATCTGTTTATTCCTCACTCTATACACACACATGCACGCACACATACATACACACACACACTCAGGATGAGAGACTTAAGTTTAGTAGTTCATTAGGGCCCAGCTCACCATCTTTGCTATTTCCCCAGTGTCAGTGTGTGTCTTTGTTTGGTAATGTGTATGGGGGTAATGCATGCCTGGTAATGTGCTGTCAGAGTACTAACAGCCATGTGTGTAACTCCTCCTGTGTTATAACCTGTGCTCTGGGACCATACGAGGCCAGACACATACGCACAGACACACACACACCTCATAAATGTTGAATTGGAGTGCCTCCGCTGTGACATACACACTCACTCAGGCTAACGATTGAAGCGCTGAGCTGCTGGGATACATTTCAGTCCCAAATCGCACATGGACGGTTTGCGCGGGCAGAGAGTGTGGCCTGCTGCTGCTGCCAAACTCTTCAACAGCCAAGATTCCAGCATATTTACAAAAGATGTCTCATATTTAGTCACATTATTAGACTTCAGAAGAACTGATAATTAGGTACGGTTAGTTAGAGTATTCAGAACATGCCCACCACCTCTGCAGCTAGGGGGAACAAGCGAGAGAGAGAGATGGCCTGTCCAATTATGCCTTAGTGATCAGTGAGAGAGATTTTCAGTGGAAACACTCCTCAGCTGCCTGTATGATGAACTCAGCAGGGTGAAGGCACACAGAAACACACACACACACACACACACACACACTATTTCGGAGGCCCAGGGTGGCAAAGCGAGAGGGTCTAATTGAGGGGAGATAATGAGTGAGTTTGGGCCTCCCCGCTGGCACCACCATGGATGCTCCCTCACCTCTCATCACATCTCGCCTCCCCAGCAGAGACGAGGTTCTCAACATGCAAAGGAGCCTCTTAGTGTTGATACTATTGATTTGTCATCATGAAAGGGCTGAAATTAATATCGATCCACAAAATATCCACGTGATGAATTTATCGTGCGCTCACATGTTTCGTATACGTTCTAAAGGCAGAATAGGTCGACGCACAGAGGCCGCGCTGATGCCGCTATGGGCTCCACGCCGCTGTTCCTACGCGGGCGGTGACATTTTGGGGAAGAGAGAGAGCATTCCACAAAGCAAAGGGGGTGGAAGACACAAGTTAAGAGGGAAAGTTAAGTAAAATGCTGATATCGGCAGAAGCTTCTTAGTTGTGAGTATTGTTCATACGCTTTCTTGCAAATACAGAAAAGAGGAATACTAGAGGGGAATAGGCACTAATTAAAACCAAGATCAAAGCCTCCCTTTAAGTGTTTTTCCTCGACACATCCGGGAAAACTCAAAACACTCCTTTTATTTTTCTGCCACCTCAGATATTTCATTTTGGGGAAAAAAAGACAAATACAAGTGAACTTTCTTTGAGCACATATTGTTAACTAATTAGCCCGATCCGCTCGCTAACGCGACCTGCTAATAAACACGGGGTGTCACTTGTAGTTATTTTGTTGTGATAACCACCACTCACTCACGACCTTCCCACACACGTCGGGAACATTTTTACAACCAAGATCACCCTGGATCCTGATTTAATTTCTCTTCATAAACCATGGCGTCTTAATCCAACAAAAAGCAATTAAGAACAGAGTCTTTGCCTCCATTAACATTTCAATTAATTTCCTGCTCTAGGAGTGTGTGTGTGTGAGTGTGTGTGCAGGCGCGAGTGTGTGTGTGAGTGTGTGTGCACTCTAGGGTACTGATAGATCCCCCGTAGCTCTGCGAGGATTACACCCCTAATCTACACTGTCACTCTGAATGAGCCCATAGACACACACACTGCACTGAGGGGTGTGGAAGCTGTCAGGTCCTGTTATTGCAGATGGTACTGCCA
>OMNV01001235.1:129349-143127 GCA_900303265.1 Brotula barbata | reverse complement strand
CACACTCAGACACACACACACACACACACACACACACACACACACACACACAATAAAAACATTTCTGACGTAGTTAACATACACATGCCTCTTAAGGCTTCCTGCCTTCAGCGACTTTTTGCCTCATCGGTAACTCCTGGATATTTGTCTTGCTGAAAGCCTTATGTAAGAATAAGAGGACTTTAGTAAAACTCGCATTTGTCACGAAGTTGCATTCTCTATCTTATTCACACAAAAAATATGAGACTGCAACTGTGAAACTGTTATTATGGCATGCTGTATGTTTGCCTCACATTGAACATTTATGGCTACAGTGAAACCGAAAAATCTGTAAATAAAAATTGGCACCATGGGTTCCTCCTCACGAAAAGCTTCACTGTCACTGTGAAAATTGCTGCAGTGACGATCTGCTGCTCCTACGGTGTGTTGTGTTGAATGGATTCTGCACGGTACACAAAATGGTACATAGTCTCCCCGTTTTCTGATTTATGTCAAGCTTTTAGGAGGAAACAGTATTTCTTTGTCGCTGTTGCCATAATATTGTATTCCAAACACTTTCCTGATACACATTCAGTCTTAGATTTAAGCCTGGATAGAATAACAGGTATCCAAAAATAAGTATCAAAACTTCCTCACATCACTTAAGTTTCCAAAAGTTCCCCCGAGAGAACTCTCTGAGCCAGTTATAGTATTCAGGTGGAGCTGAAACATCATCGTTACTCCATATGTTTGTAGAGGTCACTTTCATCTGCTGATGCTCTCTGGTCCAATAGGATGGGACATTATTACCTGGTCCACTCAAGATTGTAAGTGATTGAGCGGTGCTGTAATGTGACACTGTATTGAGTTAGACCCAGACAGGTCACGCCAACCCTTCCCTGCTCATCAGCATCACCCGGCCTTAAAAACGGCACACTCACCCCAATCAATGACCCTAATATACATACATCTGCATACTAACCTAATGGATCTTTACCCTAATCAGAGCTGACCAGCCCCTGGACATTGGACTATTCATCAGGCACTTACTTCTTATACTTAATGTTCTCTGTTGCATCTCGGGAATCAAAATAATAAATACAGATCTCCGGGGCTCTCCCCTGGGTCCTGTCCTGTCATTAAATGTATGTATGATACCGCTGAGTCACAGAGTTTGACAAACTGGGCTCTGGTGGCGTTACTGGGTGTTCTGAGATAAACGGATGCAGGTGATTTTGGTACTGCAAACATTTGAGAAGAAAATGCTTGGCAATCAAATTTTCTGACATAGAAAGAAAAAAGAAAGAAGAATTTTCCTTTGTTTTTGGAATTATTTTAAGCAATTCCACTGAAATCAATTGACACACTAACTAGTTTTCCAAACCCAATGTTTCCACTACCCGGACAACATCTACTGCAATCAGCTCAATGCGCTGGCAAATGCTGAAGATTTCTGCAGAGTGGACCAATTACGGCCGACATCGTAGCGACAGCTTTCAGCAGCTACAGCAATATGTTGGGGGTCTCTGACGAAGATTCTTGGACAAAAGCCTAGCTCGCTATCCTTCCTCTGACTTCACTCTATGCTCGTCTGCTTCGCCTCAGCTCCAAAGTAGATCTAAAAATACACCATTTGGATGTAAAAACTTTTAAATAACATCCTGGTAGTTACCACTAGATGGTACAGGCTTGCTGCAAGCGCATGGAACGCTAAAAAAATAAAACTCCTCGCCAATATTTATAGTCACGCTCCGTTTACTCAACGCTTCTGGGACACTCCACGCCAGCGTGCTGTATGAATGCTGTAACCTGTTAACACGGGCACCAAACAGAAAAGTGAGCTGTTCTGCTGAGCTCCACGTGTGAAACAAGTGTTATCCAAAAATAGCATAAATTCCTGAAGAAATATGACATGTATTTCAGTGACGGTTTAGTTTATATTCTTCCAAAGAGACCTCCTACCATTGGAGCTTTTGTGTAACTGAATGATTTGGAAACAATGATCCATGACTTGGTTTTGTTGTGGCATCAATACAAGAGGTCCCCGTGGAGCTGTCTGATCTAACGGAGCTGGCCCGTGTCCAAGTCACAGACAACATGCTGCAACCGCACGCAGGAAAAATATAATGCACCAATTTTAACTGCACTCCATCATTGGCAAATGCAAATAAAAGTCCATTTAAATTCATATAGGTTATTTTTAAGGCCTCGGACGACTGCTAAATCTCTTGAAAAATCATATAAGTGTAGCTTGATATTCTCTCTATATTAAAGACTAAAAACAGCAAGGAAAGAAATCCATAAAATCCAGACATAAACGTAATACTGTTTGTTGAATGTGTCCCAAAGTAAAATTTTTAATAATGCAGAAGTTGCCAAGAAGCTGTCATTGCGGCTCCCGGAGAACGGTTTGACTTTACGACCGTATTGTTGTCTCGCACTGTGCCAAAATCTCTGCAACAAGGTAAAAACAAAGTCACATGGTCCCGATTGCATAAGATGAAAAAAGGGTGTTGTAAATGCTACATAGGCAGATATATATTATATTTATTGCATGCTCTTTGACCTGTCTGCCCTTGATTTTAACCTGGTTTAATGATTATTTCAAATTTATTTTATGAGACTTGTTTATTTATTCGTGGCTACAAATGAAAAAGATAATATCCATAAACATCTCCAAGCTGATCACCTCTATGGTACACTGAAGCTGATAAACCTCTTGTGTATACATGACGACATACTAACATGGCCACTGGACTGTAAAAACCCTACATTATGTTTAGTCACGTGATGTGGTGTGTTGTGGAAGCTCGCAAAGACCTTGAGTTGTCAGAGATTTCAGTAATATCCACGCTGCAACAAGGCCCAACAGGGCTGCTGCACTCTTTCAAGTTCAGACTTGACAATGTAAGACAGATTTCCTTTTGTACAAATGAACTTGGTGTTTCCTTCGGGGTGCTATTGGAAAATTCTGACTCCCTAACTGGACATTAATGGACAATAAAACAAGATTAAAATTTCAGAGTCCCACGGCAGCGTCTGGAGGCTGTAACGTGTGAAATATGAAAGCGTTAGATGGAACAAACAACAAACGCATAATTTTGGTGTTCTTAACGTTTCACATTGGGGTGCATTAAAATGTTAATTCTGACCCCATGATGGCAATACAGTACAGGTCAAAGACTCATCAAATTACAAAAGGTTCATCTTCTAGGGAGTATGTACAGTCATGGCAATCAGCCTGTAATATTAAGAAATCAAAGTCCTATGTCAAAGTGGACATTTTGATGGAAATAACCACAGCAAATACAATGACAATCTACCCACTCACAAAATTTATATTTTTGATCAAAATATGGCACTATGGACATTAAATAATAACCAAAAGGAGCAGACCTCATTTAGTGATTTATAGTAAAGTAATGGTAACCCAGAGGACAGATTAAAGACGAACTGATGGACCTGACTGACATTGCCATCCGATAAGGACAAAATTATTGAAATTGAGAATTGGGCACATTCAAGTTTTAAGTATTTTCAGCTAAAAGCAAGCAATCTCCCACTGTCCATCAGGTTTAGAGCCTGCACCGTCTTTCTGATACACCGCTTCCCTTCTAATTTAAGCAATGACTCCTGCGAGGATGCTACGATGACCTGAAATCAATTTTTTTCCTCTGATTTCAACAACAAAATATCGCAAAACGGAGGGTGAGAAGAGGAAGAAGACAGACATAAAAAAGCCAACTTTGTAAAATCTTGCCAAGTACCCACCTCAGGGAAAGCTTAAACGGATCTGTGGCAGTCCATTTATTTATCAGTGGCTAAATTCAATAGTG
This sequence comes from Brotula barbata, assembly GCA_900303265.1. Taxonomy (NCBI): domain Eukaryota; kingdom Metazoa; phylum Chordata; class Actinopteri; order Ophidiiformes; family Ophidiidae; genus Brotula; species Brotula barbata. Next base: position 139,312 of record OMNV01001235.1, on the reverse strand, counting down.
TTGCCCATATATAAAAGAGCGGAAATAGGAGGGCTGTCTAAGCGGAGGATTTATCACAGCTGGGAAACTCGTTGTTGCTCTTATCTGTCCAACACTGCTCCATTCTTTTAGCGCTGATGACGTATAGCTTTCACCACGTCCACCCTCAGTAGAAGGGCTCCGAGACAGGCGGGCAGACAAGCCAATGACATTATATATGGTATATTACAGTCTGATGTATGGAAAACCAACACTGGGAGGCCAACTGCTGAATGTATGTTTATTTATTTATTGTCCTTCTCTGGGGGAGTCAACTGGTTATGCTTGTTAAGAATCACTATCAGCAAAATCCTAATTTATGAGGATTTTACCAACCTAATTTACAACCATTGGTTCATGTCCCAGTTTCTGTAGATATTTTTACTGTATATTCTAAAGGTCTGTGTGAATTTGACCATCTGAAAAGGTCCAGAAAAGAGGAAAGGAAAACAATTCTACAAGGTCGGTTATGAAATCGTTAGGGTTGTAAATATTTTGATATATAAAGAAACAGTCTTTGGACTGATGCAAATCACTGCTAAACATTTAAGAATGTCACATTGCACGTACGAGATTAGGTCTTTCCCAGGGCAATCACAGTCATTTTTTGGTGCCCACTGTCTGAAACAACATCCTGATCACAACCAAAATCACAACCCTATGGGCCTCACCCAAAATGTCACACACACACACACACACACGGTAAAGCTTTCACTTTTTATTTGAAATTCAAATATATGTATGAATGTGTAATTTTTTTTTAGCTGTAATTACATATCTGAAATCAGCACAGCCATCAAATATGCATTTGAATATCTCAAATACCTAAAATATGTCACTCAAAATTCATTCGACCACGATTTTTGGAAAAAGTTACAGCCCTACCAAATACACACATACACACCTCAGCCATCACCAGCTTTCAGTTCTCCTAAACACACCAAGTTTCAACATAATGGTACCCTGAACTCAGATCCATAAACACTATTTACTTGAATACACACACACACACACACACACACACACACAAACGTGGGAAAGCTGAAATTTCTCCAGCTAACAATGTAGGAAAGCTCATTGGACAACTGGTGATTAAATGAGCAACTCAGGGCAACAGCGCATTCCCCTGTCACTCAAGTGATGGCAGATTAGCCGTCTGAGTGGCAGCCATCAACTGCCATTCCTGCATGTGCGTTTATACACACAAACACACACACATACGCGCCGATTCTTGTCAAAACAGGTGTCATAGGCCAGTCTCTGTTGACAGGTCTGGACAGAGGTCTGCCTGTTCCAATGCCTGCCCTGTCCTGTCTCTCCATCTCTCTGTCTCCAGGTTTTACATGAACCGAGTCACATACCAATTCAATGCCTGAATCCTGGTGACCTGCGCTGCTATAGGTGCAGTGGACACACACCATGACTCTTACCACACACAGACAGATGGACAGACAGACAGACTGAATGACACGTGTAGAGATCCAAGCAAGTCCCCAAGGGCGACTGCAGTCAGTCTGATTAGGCGTAATCATAGCTGCACGCGGCCACTCACACTTACCAACACCCACACACACTCACACACAGAGGGTTAACCTAAATTGACCTGGCATAAATTCACCCAGCAACCGTGCCACTCGTTATGGTAAAGAGAATGTATAAAATACACACTCAGACATGCCGTGCTCTCGTACGCACTTTCCGTTTCGCTAAGCCAGACTCGGACACGTTTGGCAATTCAGAAGAAAAAGAACAGAAATGGCGCCGGCTGAGGAAAAGCACAGCCGCAACATTATCTGCGTCAAAACACAAAATATTAGTTTGATGGGAGCTGTAACAGCTATAAAAATGTGCTTCTTTGTCCTTAAATGTTGCAATGTACAGTTGATCTATGGTGTATGATATGAGGTTATATGAGGTAGTGCAACGGGGAGGTCATTATGTCTGGAGATGGCTCTGGTAAATGTTTATTGATTTGGAGTTAACTCGGGTTAAGGTTATTTCCTGCTCAAATAATTCATCTGATTGGCTGAGACATAACTTCAGAGTGTCGGTTCAGAGGTATTACACAGCATATCTCAGTGGATGACAAAGGCAGTTTGGCTGCCATTTCCAGCAGGCCGTCCATGGGACCAGACCTTCTAACTGCTTCATTCTTTTTTCTAATTTTTCTTAATGCTGTAAATGTTGGATCATTTATACTTTTCAGACTAAAGTGGGCTGACAGTAAAAGCTACTGATGAGATTTCTGTATGATCCAATTTAAATTAATCTATTCCAACTCAAAACAATTTATAACAGGATCCAAAAAGATGACAATCTGAGTGACTTTTTTGCACTAGAATTGAGATCAAGTTTCAGAATGTCATAAAATTACAGTGAATGACTATAATAAGCACTCTTGCCATTGGTCTGTTTTACTGCATTACTAGTATTATGTAACTAGTTTACAGTAAACCATGCGTTACATGGTGATTTAGTTTATTGTTATATGTTTGTGTGTTTACAATGAGGCAATACAATGTACAATTTTTCTCATGTTTTTTTGTCACAAATGGTTACAAATTAAGGTATATTTACTACTGTTGTTAATACGACGGTCATTTTACCATTTTTTTTTTTGTGCATTGATCGAATTCACTGGCAAACTTGTAAAACTTTTCCTGTGTGTATATGATGAGGGTCCAGCCATGGGTGGAGCATATGTAATTCGGCTGTGGATTTGGATGTGCATTTTGTCCGGACCCCTAGGGCAGAGCGTTATCCCTGGGTTAACATGCAGGAAAGCCTCCGACTACCCCAATGATCAAAGTCGGCCATTTGTTTGAACACACTGAGACAGAGTCATTAGAAATGCATATTACACGACCGCTATTGCATATTAACACAGTCAGGCAGCCAATTAATCATTAGCTCATCAATATCTCATTTGCATGAAATTATTCTCTTTTAAGAGCCTGTGTCTGAGGTGACGGGGGTGAGCTCATCGATAATGCTAATGTCCCTGTGGGCCTGAGAGAGGAAGAGGAAGGAGGGCGAGACAGAGTCGAAACGGAGAGCGGGAGAGACCTTGTTCAAGTCCCACTTTCAATGATATGAAGAGAATTAACATGAGGGTTTCATATCGGTGAATTCATCCAATAGGTTAATATGAATGTATGCAGACAAGACGTAGCACACACACACACACACACACACACACACACACACACACACACACTATTGGCATTGCCAGAGTGAGTGGAGTGTCTCAAGGTCGCCTTAGGCTTAGGGCACTTATAGATTGCACCGGCGATGTCTGTATGCCCTGACCACACCTTAGTGTGTTCCTGCGTGTGTGTGTGTGTGTATGTAGCAGGGTTGGGACATGGAAATGGCAGCACTGGGAGTGATTCTGTCACCCTTTCCTAAAGAGGAAGGTGAAATGTGCCATGCTTGTTATCCATCAAGGCATTGATTCTTAGTATGGAATATAGGAAAAGAGAAAGAGGTGGAAATGCAAAAGGAAAGGGCGTTTAGATTCAATGCATGCCAATGATGCAGCAGAAGAGTTAAGTTCAACATCTCTGATAAAAATCACACAATAAAGTCCAGAATTCAAACGATTTCAACCGGGTTTTAGCCTCTTTGGGTAAATAAACTCAAATGATGTCAAAGTCAGGACAAGTAAGCAGAACAGCGGCAAGTATAGGATTTGGCAGATAAATTCTGAATGAACTTAAAAATGTGCGCGCTGTGTTAAAACACTTCACTTCTTGTACCCTTCAACATGGCTTCACCTTTTTTCCTCTCATTTCTCCTTTCTGTCCTCATCTCCTCCCTCGCTCGGGGAGGTGATACAGCTACTCTTCGCTGATTACCAAACATGAAAAGGGTTTCCTAAGTTCAAGACTTCTCATTGATTTCCAAACCCTCCCCCCTCCTCTCCACCTCATTGTCAATCCTGCCCATTCCGCCTTCCTTTACCAGCACAACACCCCAGCCACATCCCCACGTTAAATGTGGTCACCATAACAAAACACAGTTGGTCTACGAGAGTGAGTTTATGCACGTGTGAACATGTGTGTGCGTCCATTCAAGTGTTTGCGTTTTGAGGATACACTTGAGGCCTAATTAGAACCGTTATAGCAGCAAAGGGAGAGGTGTAATGGCACATCATGAAAAATGCCAAATTTCCTCTCGAATAAAAGTGAAATTGATTAATGAAAAGCACTTTGAGATAGAAGAGGTAAAGCGTTGTTGGATATAAAAGATGATGTATTAATCCTCAGCCGTTACAGATGGTTCAACCCTCCTGACAACTGCGATTCTGTCGAGACACTGTTAGCATGCATAATTATGCTAATTAAGACCTAATTAAGTGCTAATTCTTCAGAGAGTCTCTTTCTTTGGTTGTAATTTAACGCGACTCAGCGTTTAATACTTCTTAAGGAATCTCACAATCGCCGCAATTTGTTTGCAGTCCTTGTGTTTGTTGTCGTGTTGTAGACACGAGTAGGCTAAAGCGCCGGTCAAAAAACAAAAAAATGTCGAAAACAGGGGAAAAAAAGACTGTGGTGGGAGAGAATAATGGAATTTAACTGGGAGGAGGCAGACTTCAGATTTTCACCACGGGTAATTAAAGAAAAGTTGCATCATTGTAAATCTGTTAAAGCTGGAAAGTGACAGGGGATCACTATTAACTGATAGGTGTTTTCACTCTCCATTAATGATTACAATGTGCTGTGTGCTTCTGCTTTCAGTAGTTGCGGCCGTTCGTCCTGGAACAGGCCAAAGGGACATTGTTATGTTGAGTGACAGACAGATCAGAAGTTGTTACAGTGTATTGCGTCAGAGAAGAAGGAAAATTGTGACAGTGATCCAGTATGTGTTCGGCGGTGACCCTGGATATACGAGCAGTGACTCACTCCGTCATTAAAACAAAGCCTTTACAAACCTGACATGACATCTGTCACCCCACCAATCATCACAGGTCAGGGCACTTGACCTCTCCTTGTCACGGAGCATGTAGCGAACAAATGCAACACGCGGATCAACCGAGGAGTCGTGGAGCAAAGATGGTTTCATAATGCTGTCAGCAGTATCAGAAAACAAAAGTTGGGGATTTTTTTTTCAGCTGCTGCAAATTGGCAACTGTGATTTTTTTTTTTCTTCAAGTGGAAAACTGAAATCTGACAGCCTTGTGCTCAGAGTTCTGCTCTGTAATTACCTCAGCCAAGGAGGTTTTCACACAAGTCTATTGGTTAACTCGTTGGTTGGTTTGTTCATTGTTTGTTGGATTACTCTCGCAAACGACTTTTAAAGGTGCTACCGGCCTAATGACAGCTAGCAACTGTCGTAGCATGGTGATGTCACACGGCAACATCCCCAAACAAACCCGTGTAATAATGTTACGAGCGGGTAATCTTGATCGATGGTGCTGTTATGGACTGGGAAAGATTAAGGATTACAGTGTTAATCTACCGGGCTGTTGGATTTCTACACAAGTTCCACAATGGTTGCTTTCTTTATGTACCTCCATACATTTTCTATTTCAACAGTCTTTCTGGTGTTTTCTGCCATTGTCTGGTCGGTTTGTTTACCAAAACTGCGTAGCCCTTGCCTGAGTAGCCTCAGCAATCGTTCCTTTATGTCGCTAAGAGTCCTGAAAAGCCAGAAAAGAATGTAACGTTAGCACTCCCTCCTTTGTCACACACTGTCCACATGCTAAACTATGTTTTGTTTCAGGATTTCAGGATCATAGCTACAGTCTGGGAGAAAAGCGATCTTGTAATTGACGCAGGTTGTCTGGGATTATTTGGGTAAAGTTTGATCCATAACTAGTTACATTCACTATTCAGTTGGCCTGAAAGATCATTTCGGCAGCCCACACTGATTGGCCGCTAGCATCTTCGGGGTTGTTTTGATTGGCTGTATTTCTCCTGACCAAAATCATGAAGGGTTGCTATGCAAGTACTAGAACTTAAATTTAAATGTAAATTTTGTAAAGTAAATTAGTAGAGACAACAGAAACAGAGGTTAGTAGTAGTAGTTATGGCCAGACTCCAGAATGGAGACACTCAATCTACAACACGTGGATAGATATAATCCATATTATATTATTATATCACAGCAAATTTTGTCTTTGTGTGTTGGTTTTGGTGGAGGCATGCACTCTAATGATTGCCCTTGCAGTTGCAGCATGTCTCCATTTGTTAAACTCACGATTTGGTTCAATCTCCTTTGTTTTTAATGCTATTTGATAACATATATTTTTAGTAACATGTGAGACAATAAGATCAGAACTTCAAATAAATCCCAGATTGTATCTTTAAATTGAAACCCTTGAAACCCAAAGTTTCATAAAACACAGAAAAAAATAACACTTTAAAGAGAGGAAACAGATTCAATGTAGCGTAGAGATTTTCTACATTACCTTAAATCAGTGACGGGCCCGTAGCACTGGAGTAGGAGTACGGGCAAATAATGAAGTGTGGCACTAAGTAACTGTGGAGTCCCTGCCAAAGCTTAATTAGAGATTCATCCACTAGTATATATCACTGTTAGTGTGTGTCAACAGGGTGCCATGCATCAGTCGCTGGCAGAAAGGGGTTTATGGCTCAAACTGTGTGTGTGTGTGGATGTGTATGTGTGTGTGTGTATATATTCAACAGCCACATCTAAGCCTGAGAAATTAAAGAGCAATAATTAATGGGGAGAGGGAACTTTAACACCTGTTTCAGTCTATTGTTAATGGAGATCTCATAGGAAATCGTCTGTGTAGGCCCGGTGGGTCAGTTAAAGATAAACAAGAGGTCTGACTCTTCTTGTCTTTCTGTGTGTGGTCCCACGTTTACCATTAGGCCCTAAAATATGACTGAACAACTAAAGGAAATCCACACAAACACTTGAACGCTAACATTTCACATAAATACCACCAGCAAACAGATATTTACAAAACACAAAACACACACAACACATTTTACAAGCATAGTGCACCCATGAATAGGGTCATGAAGTCAGCGATGTCAATATTTCCTGTGCCCCTGTTTTGTTGCTCCCTAATTCATTGCTTGTTTTGCTAGTTCACGACTGAATTCCACATTTTAAAGTCCAAATAAGGCCCAAAATAAGACAAACTGCACTATTGAATTCAACTGAAATGTGCATAAAACGAGAGCAGCAGCCACGTTTCACTTCAACACAGCAACAAATACAACGTTTCATACATACAAGAGATTTTTAACTATGACAGTAATCAGAGTTAATACAGCAAAACTTATACTCGAATATGAAGAATCAATTCACAGTGCCAGCGCATAAGGAATATTCCGTGTTGGTGCATGTGTTCATAATCACGCACTGTGTGTTTTTATGTGAATGTTTCGTGTGCATGCTTGTGTGTGTGTGTGTCCATGAGCTGAGGGCCCCTGAGGTTTGATTATGAGCTGGTGAAAGAGTTGGTGGAGGAAGCACACAGGCAGCGGTCCAGTGACACAGTAACACAGCCCCTGGGACTCGAGCTTATACAGACTCTGTGATGTGGCTGAGGCTGGAGTGGGACACACACACACACACACACACACACACATACAGGATAATGATAGGATCCCAAAGCAGCCAGCAGACAACATTAAGGACCTGGAAGGGGTTGACAACTGAGGGCTTCAGCACTCCAGGGGCTGTGAACTTTTATTTCAACAATGAAGAAAGGAAATATTTAGACTGTACCCAGTGTAACATCTTACGGGAGTGTGTGAGTGTGTGTGTGTGAGAGAGAAAGACAGAGGGAGCGATTAAAGACAGCAGATTCTTGGTGTAGTTTCTGCACGTGAAGATGTGCCACCGTACTGTCCATCAGATGCTGTAATATCCTGCTTTCAGCGACAGTCATTCAGCATCTCGAGCACAACTCACACTCGCGCAAGAGCCAGAAAACACTCCAGCGCTTCCAAAGTACAGCACTCGGTGGAAGGTGAGCGTTGACTCAGAGAAGCGGCAAAAAGTCAGAGAAAAAGAAATCATGAAAAAGGAATGAGACGGCCGGGCAGAGGTCACATGTGCCGCTTCTCCTCTCCTTATCAGCAACATGTTTCGTGGCGGTGTCATTTAATCTAGCTAATTGAATGCTCCAATAATTCTAAAGAGATTATAGTCCAACACCGCGTCACAGTGGGGTCAGAGGTAGCCCAAGCCTGTGATCTATTCGTAAAATACATAAAGCTCCCCTCTAATTTTCCTTGATTGAAATTGATCATTTTGTAAATGCACGGTCCAGATGGTTGATACGATTTATTCCTTTTGTGTTGGGGGAGGTTGAGCTAATATTATGTAAAAGAAGTGCGGATAACTCTGGATTAACTAAAGATCCGCATTAGGAAAGCTGCTTTTAAGGCCGCGTCTAACACAAGCTGGTGGTTCTGAGTAAACCTTTTGCCATCTTATTTACGCCTGGTAAATTACATGCAGGAGGGATCTTGCCTCAATAATAATAACGATAAAAAAATTGCATTTATAATATTCTCTTCTAAACTCAAAGTGCCACGGGTTGAAAAGAACAATAAAGGCAGTGCAGGAATAAACGTGTTCATTTACCTTCTTACCTACACTAACAGAGGATGGATGAAATCCTCTATATCAGCGCAGCATTTATTTTCTAAGAACTTAATTTATAAAGCTATTTAATATAAACATCTCCTCCCTCTCTATTGTTTGTCCTTTGCAGCTCCAGATGTAAATACAGAATTGGGTGAGACGCCTTAGCCCGCGGTGCCCCAGATTTCTGGAATAAGTTGAATAAGCATTGGACACTTGCCACACTCGTATCCCTGGATAGTTAAAAAGCCCTTATCAACAAAAAGTGCACATTTTAATTGTGACTCTTTTTAGCTTATGTTGGTGATCTTTTTTTTTTTTATTACTTTTCATTTATTTTCTATAAATTTGATGATTTACTCTAAGTATTGTTTAATCATCATTTTGTCTGTCTCCTGCCTCTAGTGTATGAGCTAGACTTTATATTTGAACTATTATTTATCTTATTCTTCTTATGTAAACTTGGCACTCTTGCAAAGGCGGGCGCTGTCCTCAACGTGTCCTCCGAGTATAAATAAAGACGGATGAATGAATGTGTAACAGATTGAAGATCTCTAATGATCCTTTGTCCGCGTGGCTCCTTTTCCAAATACGACAAAACCAGCTGACGGCACAGTGATCTCCTGGGCAACATAGGTGCACACACACACAGACACACACTTACACACACGATAAAGTCCCCGATGTAGATCCACAGAGGCCGAAGGAGAGAACAAAAGCAGAGGGCGCAAAAGAGAAAGAGAATCAGACAGACAGTAAGGTGAACGGAGATGAGACAGAAATTTGAAGATTTAGGCATGCCGCTTGAGTTACGGTGACCTCCTCCTCCGCCTCCTCCCACGGCTCAACCGCGAACCGTCGACGTGCATTTCTCCTCTAACACAATATGAGGCGGAGGGTCCAGATTATTCCAATGTCATTTAAAGTTTACCATAGCGGGTTGTTTCTTCCCTAAAAAGTCACCGGGTATGTTATTCGACGTGATCCCAACTCAGCATTTCGGAGAGTTTTCTGTCAGCCTTGCAAAATAAACAGCTCTTTCTCTTTATGCCCCCTTTCTTTCACCCCTCCCCTCCTCCTTTTCTGTCTCCCTCCATCTCTTTCCCCCTGTCACTGTTGCTCATTCCCGGGCTGATGGGAGGCATCAGAAGGGATGAGCTGAGGCATTTGAGACAAGTGTGTGGGACACGGCGTGATATCAGTGGAGAGGGACGTCTCTCTCTCAAAAACTGTCTCTGGTCATATCCACAACAGAAGACGTAGAAGAAAGGATAACACGGGCAAACACCCAGGGGCAAGATGGCGGTGTGTGTATGTGTGTGTGTATGTGCGGGGGGCTCGCGGCAGAGCAGTCGAGGGTGGAGGGGTCATCAC